>CATIXQ010000029.1:9527281-9590096 GCA_949711755.1 Leptidea juvernica | reverse complement strand
GAAACTAACTAGGTATAATTTATATACTCTTATTATTTATATTTTTTTTATTAAATACAGTAACATAGCCTTACGCATAGTCTTAATCATTTGCGTCACCAGTACAAATATTGTTTGATAAATTAATTTTCAATTATTATTATTATTCAATAAATTTCTTAAAACAATACAGAGCCATGCATATTACCAATTATTCAATTTATTAAAACATAATATTTCTAGACAAGGTTATATCACAAATAATCAACAAAGTTTCAATAAAAAGATCCTTGTAATTTCGTTAATTATAAAGGCTGATGGAAGATTGTGAAACGGTGAACATAAATCTAGGCGGTAACGAGAGCTTCAACAAAAACTTTTATAAAAATGTCGTTTAATTTACAGAGACGACTGCAATATATCACTTGTCAAATTAAGAAAAGCAAATTTTTATTAAAACTAGCCTTTTCTTGCTAACATGTTTTTATTCGTTCACAATAACGAAGCCGTTTTAAATATTATAGTAATTCAATAATTTACATTAATAAGTTAATACACGTTATATTATCTTAACCAGAAAAAAGTAATAAAATAAAATGTATTAAATATTTCTATTACTAGGTATTCTTTTAAACAAGAAATGGCTCAATTTAATATTAGGATTTTAATATCTCTAACGCTCAGTGGATAAGCCAAAATAATAGTGTATTTTTACCAAATCCGTATGGATTAAGTAAAGCATTGAATTAAAAATAAAGGTATTGAAATAGAAAAGTATCCCCCTATATCTATGTTATGCCTGTTCGGCAAAATATTAGAAAAGATGATTACTTCGCAAGTATCTTCTGCAATGCGAAGATACATCTAATACGAATACGAATAAATACGACATTGACGTCTTTTATAGCGATTTTTCCAAGGCTTTTGACAAGATTAGTCATAACAAATTGTTGAAGAAGCTGTAGAAACTCGGTATATACGGCGACCTACTACGCTGGATTGAATTTTATATCACGAATAGAAGTCAATCCGTTATTACAGGTGGTTTCTGCTTTGAATTTTGCTTGGCAGCTCTGGCGTTTCACAAGGCTCTGATTTAGAACCTTTGCTATTTATATTATAACTCTATGACATGACCGACTAACGCTATTCTGTACGCTGATGACAGCAAGATTTATCGTATAATAATTCGTAGTGTTACCGATTGTGATACCCTGCAAAAGGATCTCACTATCTTTGAATCCTATTGCAAGCACAATAACCTCTTAATACTGACAAATGCCTTGCTATCAGTTTTAATAGAAAAGGTAATCCAGTAATTTTTCTCTATCAACTCTGTAACATAAAACTGAAACGTGTAACTGAGGTGATCTTGGAGTAATTTTGTATTATTTATATTATTTTATAAAGTTTTATACAATTTTTTTGTTGGTAGCCGTCTGGGGTTTGCATGCTCAGTTTGGAAAACTTTCTATCAAGTCAATATTGAGCGCATTGAAAGATCATCAAAAAAATCATCAAATCTTTTAATACTTCTGTAGCTTGTCGCAATACGGAAACTCTTTCAAATTGACGTAATAAAACTGTCATCACTATTTTATATAAGCTCACTTGTAACTTGGTCGATGCCCCTTCATTATTACACACTATAACTTTTAAAATGCCTCGTAGTCGTAACGAATTTTTCGTAAAAAACCTTTGTTTTCTCTAATTTTAAAAGTAGAACTTGTTATGCCAATAACTGTTTTATTAATTATGCTACTCAACTGTATAATGATAAATTTTCTAGCATAGATTTGATTTGTTCCTCTTTGCCTACATAAAAAAAAATTACTTTTTTGTATCTGGTTAGTTCAATAAGATTTAGATCATTGAATGATCTTTGATGATTTGTTTAAGTTTATTCTTTGTGCTCAATCACCTATTAAGGATGAATAATTCATTTGAATTAAGAAACTACGCCTTTAAAATAAATATATTGTATTTCATATAGGAAACTAAGGATTAATGTGTACTATTAGTCTATAATTATTATTTATTTTTATAAAAAACTGCTTGCTTATTACTCATTAAAAATAAAAATATACAAAATAAGTATAAATCTCAATGACATCTACTTACCTTATAATTAAGAATTATATCTAACCGACTTCGATAAAAAGAGGTTCTCTAGAGTTGTCGGTTCGAGGAGATCTCCGGCTTTGTATGAAAAATTTTTTAAGTTTTAAAAGAAAGGAAATAAATCATTTTTTTAAGCTATAATTTGTATTATTTAATTTGTTTTATTTGTTAGTTCTAAAAATTTATTACTCATTCTGGTTTGTTATTTAATAATTGTGTGGTGGTGGTTTGTTATCAATAAATTTTTATTCTATTCTATTCTAAATTGTACCTTAAATAAAAGTGGCAATTGTTCCGGAAAAATTAAATTTCTCTTGGGGATTGCTGAAGGCCGGGTTGTCGACGTAATCTCACGTTCTCGCCCTGTCACATGTTTTTCGTAATTATTTGGGGATATGTGTTGATTGTGTAATTAAACACGATTTATTTCCTGGATTCTCATCAATATTACAGTTAACGATTTTCAATCGAGGCTACTTTCGGTAAACCTTTGTTTGTCTTATTTTTATGGATATTATTTTGATCAATGACGATCGTTGGAATATAAGACTACCGCCAAAAACATAAATTATGATAACATAAAAGATGATTTATTTCTATGATTACTTTAAAAGCTTTAAAATTGTTTTACATTTTACAGTTACTTATAATATTGTTAATTTTATTTAGCTAAAGGGCTTTTAATTTAGCAATAATAATTGTATGACTCATATAGGAGAACCTTCACCAGAGATAGACATCAACGAGTGTAAATCAGAGTCGATTAAAAGAGCAGTAAATTTTTCCTCGTAATCTTTGTGAAGAAGAACGATGTACTAAGGGACAAAATTATTATGTAATTTTTAATTTGAAAAATGGTATTTTTGTGTGGTTGTAAGTGTTGAAAGTGAGTTTGTAGTTTTACGGCACACTTACACATACCCGTCCACTGCTCTACAAAGGCCTCCAAAGATCACCATGACGATTGCTCCTGCGCTACCCTCATTCAATCTACTCCGGCGTTCTTGACCAGATCGTCGGTCCATCTTGTGTGGGTCTACCAACACCATGTCTTCCGGTACGTGATCGCCATTCGATGACTCTATTACCCCAACTGTCCGTCGAGCTATGTGCCCTGCCCACTGCCACTTCAGTTTCGCAACCCTTTGGGCAATGTCAGTGACTTTAGTTCTCCTACGTATCTCCTCATTTCTGATTCGATCTCGCAGGGAAACTCCGAGCATAGCCCTCTCCATTGCCCTCTGAGCGACAATGAGCTACCTCATAAGGCCCATAGTTAGCGACCACGTCTGCGTTCCGTATGTCATCTGGCACTGGCAACACGCACTGGTTAAAAACCTGAAAGTTGTGTGGTATTTTGGACGAGAAGTATTTACGGAGTTTTTTTTTACCTATGCATTATAATTATAATACAACCTTAAAACCAAACCCAAACAATCTTTTATCTAAAATATGTTGTCAATGTACCAACATTGTTTTTTTTTCGATAAAAATACCTACCTATCTACGTATACCTGTCTACTACTATAACGACATTATTCTACATTATAATATTAGACAATTAGACAATTAGTAATTAGATATAATATATTATGCCTAAAATAAAAGTACGTTTTTTTTGCTCGGATAAAAATAATATATACTCATTAGCTCATTACATCAATTATAAAACTGATTGCTAGAGACAACTTTCCTTGGAATTCAATTGGTTAGGTAGGTAACAAGCCGGTAACTCAACGATTACCTACATAAATTAACGAAGGGACAATAACGAAGAAATGAAATGATCTGACAGACTGTCATTGTCAAAGTGTAGTAAGCATTGAGGAACAAGGATTTCATGAGTATCGATTTTTATGACAATCGATATATTGACTAAATAAAATAATTGCTCAATTGTGTTTTTTCTTAAGAAAATAATATATTTTATTGATAATACTATGGTCATTCGAAAATAAACTATGCACCTAACTTTTTTTTTATGGAATAGGAGGACAAACGAGCGTACGGGTCACCTGGTGTTAAGTGATCACCGCCGCCCACAATCTCTTGCAATCCAATTCCAGAGGAATCACAAGAACGTTGCCGGCCTTTAAGGAAGGTATGCTCGCTTTTTTTGAAGGTATCCATGTCGTATCGTCCCGGAAACACCGCACAAGGAAGCTCATTCCACAGCTTAGTAGTACGAAGAAGAAACCTCCTTGAAAACCGCACTGTGGAGGACCGCCACACATCCAGATGGTGGGGATGATATCCTAATTTGTAGCGTGTCGTGTGAAGGTGGAATTCGGTGGCAGGAAAAAGGTTTAACAGCTCTTCGGAACACTCCCCGTGATAAATGCGGTAGAAGACACACAATGAAGCGACGTCTCTACGCAACGCCAAGTGATCCAGCCGTTCACAGAGCACTGGGTCCCCGACAATTCGAGCTGCTCTGCGTTGCACGCGGTCAAATGGATCGAGCAGATACTGGGGTGCGCCAGACCAGAGATGACAGCAATACTCTATGTGTGGCCGGACCTGCGCTTTGTAGAGTGCTAGAATGTGGGCCGGCTTGAAGTATTGCCGTGCTCTATTAATGACCCCCAGCTTCTTCGAAGCCAATTTGGCTTTGCCCTCCAGATGGCCACGGAATTGACAATCGCTCGAGATTTCGAGACCCAGTATTCCGATACTAGGCGAGGCTTTAAGGGAAGTGTTGTCGAAGAGCGGTGATACGGCAAATGGGGTTTTTTTAGTGGTAAATGCGCAAACTTGAGTCTTCTGGGGGTTAAATTGGACAAGGTTCAATTTACCCCATTCCACGACTTTCTCGAGAGAGGACTCGATAGAAGACACAAATTTCTCCCGGCACTGGTCGACGATTTCCCGAGAGAGACCTGCATTGCCCGTGTATACGGCATCACCAGTGCTGTCGTCTGCATAGCAATGTATGTTGGAGGTGTCCAACATATCATAGTTGTACATATCATAGATATGCCGAAGAAACAGCGTGGGAAATAGCACACAGCCTTGGGGCACTCCAGCGTTCACGGGCTTTGGAATCAAGCAATAAGCGTCGACAACGACCTGTATGCTGCGCCCAGTGAGGAAGCTGGAGGTCCACTTGCATAAGCTCTCGGGAAGCCCAAACGATGGAAGTTTTGAGAGGAGCGCCTTGTGCCATACACGATCAAAGGCCTTCGCTATATCCAGGCTAACTGCCAGGCCTTCCCCTTTGCTTTCAATAGCCGCCGCCCATCTATGTGTTAGGTATACCAAAAGATCACCTGCCGGCTGACCATGGCGAAAGCCGTACTGCCGGTCGTTGATCAACTGGTGACCCTCAAGGTATACTGAGAGCTGGCGGTTAATTATGCTCTCCATGATTTTGGAAAGCAAGGAGGTAATCGCAATAGGCCTGTAGTTTGCCGGATCTGAACTGTCTCCTTTTTTGGATCGGATGGACAAGGGCCGACTTCCATGAGTCAGGGACTACGCCTTTGGAATAAGAGTGCCGGAATAAACGCGTTAGCACCGTCGTCAACTCAGGGGCACACGTTCTAAGCACGATTGGAGAAATGCCATCCAGCCCGCTCGACTTCCTGACGTCCAACGAAAACAGAGCTCGCCGAACAGTTTTTGTCTGAACTGTACTTCAGGCATGGAGCTCTGACACCGCGGGATGGTCGGCGGTGTTTTTCCGTTGTCGTCAAGAGTCAAGTTGGAGGCAAAAAGAGTACACAGGAGATTTGCTTTCTCTTTTACCGTATGGGCCAGGGTGTCATTCCTCATGTGCAACGGCGGCATGGACGGCTGCTTGAAGTTACCAAGAGCAGCTTTCGACAACGACCAGAAGTTGCGTGTTCCGCTCGGGTAACTGGAAAGCTGCTCGCCAATTTTGACGACGTACTTCGACTTCGCAGATTTGCCGCTTAAAAAATCTGGAGGCAGGTTTTTTGCAGTCAGATGCTGCTTTAACTGACGCATCGAACCAGGGCTGTGATCTGCCACCGATCGGTACTACAGAGATTGGTATAAAAATATCCATGCCCTGCAGTATCAAATCGGCTACTTCAACGGCGCAGGCACTAGGATCATCCGAAGGGAAACAAACCTTGCCCCAAAAGGGTAGGATGCAAAAAAGGAGCGCATCCTATCCTAATCTGCTGACTTGTAGTACCAAACGCGGCGGGTCGCTGGTGGTCTGCGACGTTGGCGTCGGATAGGCACTACACTCCTGACTAGGCAATGGTCGGACGTTCCGAGAGGGGCGTCCATAGAGACCTGGTAACTATCGGGATGTGTAGTCAGCAGAAGATCTAATAAGGACGGCATTTGGGTATCCGCATCCGGGAGCCGCGTTGGCGACTCAACCAATTGGGACAGACCATACGCCAATTCCAAATTATTCACAGATCGCCCTGCGTAGTCTGTGGTACGTGATCCAAGCCATTCGGCATTGTGCCCGTTGAAATCACCCAAGACTAGGATTTCAGCGGAGTGGATCTGTGCAAGCACGTCATCAAATGCCGCTTGAACGCAGCCCATGAGGTGATCCGTTTCTGCGTTACCACTATGGCACCTGTAGACACACGCATAGATGCGGACGCGGTCCTCTAAATCTACGCGGAGCCAGAGAGTAGACAGGTCCCTACCCTCAAAATTCCCTAACGTACACACATACCCCGGCATGCGGCAAAAAGTTATGCTCAATTTTATACCCGGGGTATGTTAAATATGACGTATCGCTAGGTCGAGATATCTGCGTCTCCGTAAGGAAACACAAGGCCGGCTGCGCCGTCTCAAGGTGGTGGTGGACGGCGTTTAAATTGGAGTGGATTCCCCTGATGTTACAGAAGTCCACATTAAGCGTGGAGCGGGGTGCCGTGGTGTTGCTGCCCTGTTTGTCCTGTGAAATGCGCGGTACTGTGCCCTCCCCAGAATACGAGGGGCAGCCCGAGCGCGAATGCTCGGGGAGGGATTCTCCGGCTCTGGTAGAGCCGATGGGCGCCAGGAGGGTCCTGGGGTAATACCTTTTTTAGGACCGCTCTCATATTTTTGTTGGGGGGTGATGGGGAGGGGAGGGGGGGAAGGGATTGCCTCCGGTCCTCGACACTAACCTATGCAAAACATAGCGGCACTAGCTACTTCACGCCGGTATTCTGTGCGAGTGTGGTAAGTAACCCGGACGAGTCTGGCCCGATTGTGCTGACGTCATAAGATGGCAGCGTGACTCTCCCACTTTCAATAAGCCCATAGTCGCCTCTTACGACTCCCTTGGGCCTGGGACTACCCTATTCTTTTTACGCCCCGGGGAAACACAGGGCTAACTAATATTATTTAAATAAAACAACTGGATCTTAATGTTATTTTAATCGATTGAATATTCATTCGATTACATTTTAACGTTTTTTCGATTTGTTGATTGCAAAATGAGCTAGTTGATATTTGCAAACTCAATTCTGTAGAAAATGAGTAATTCAATAGAAGCCTCGCCCATAATATTAGTATACCCCTCGATACTGTCCGTTCTGAATATACAGGAGAGAAAATTTTCTAGTTCTGGAGCAATACATATGCTGTAAGAATTGAAATATCACTACATATTCAAACAAAAACAAAGTCTTCAGCCGTTTTTGTCTGTATGTCTGTTCGAGATAATATTGAAGAATATAATTAAGAATAATATTGAATATTGAAGAAAGTATATAAGAATATAAAGAAAATAATAAGATAATTTGATTTTCATGCTTTTAATAGCAATGGATAGAGTGTTTCTCAAGCAAGGTTTGTTGAGTTTTTGAGTACATTTTTGTATGTATTAACGATATGTGTTGGACGGGTCGGAAAGAAATAAGCTGCCTGGGAGCTTTCAACGATAACGCTGTCTAAAACCTTGGAGATATAAGAAAATAATGTATCGTGGAATTGTGTATCTTATATAGGTCTACAGAAAAATCCGCGATAGTATATACCTGTCTCTTAAGGATTACATACTTTATCCATGCTTTAAGTTATTGGCCTTCATCCAGCAGTGGACGTCTTCCGGCTGAAATGATGATAGCTACTTGTATACAGCAAATTTAAATTATTTTTGATGAGGCCAATGCTGCTGTATCCTTGTCTTTTGTTTAAATGAAACTTTAATTTAAATTGTTTCGAAAGGGAAAAGATCGGATTTCCGAGGTAACAACTTTAAAAAATACTCATGATTAGAGAGCATTCTCCATTTTTTATACCTTTGAATACACAGACTTGTAAACTTTATTAGATTTTAACAGCATGATAGTTATCTAATTATAGATTAATACGGCTTTACTCACGTTTTTGTCGCTGTCGGTACCGACTAGTTTCTGACCATTCGGAGGTCCTTCATCAGGGTGAGTGTGGTGGACTCGCGATAACGTCCCACCTCTTACTGCATCAGTATGCATGAGCATGATAGTTCAATGTATTCTGAGAAAGGTCTTGACTAACCCTAAAAGCTTAGAGTATTTTTTGTTTGAAGATTATTGACTAACAATTTGATATTGATTACCATTGATAACCACAACCGTGATTTTCAGTGTAGTTTTTCAGAATCTATCGACACAAAATACTATATTAAAAAGCCAATACTGAAATCATATAATGGTGATTGGTTCCCTGGAGCAAGTCGAAATCCGATTATACGTCTCACAATCTATATAATTAAAGTTTCATATTGGATACCTTAGTACTCAGTGCACAACGATTCAATTATATTAATTGTGTATATGGTTGAAGGGTCAGTCAATTATAGACAAGTCAAATGATTGTGTAAATTTAATCTGCATTTCAACATGCAGGTGATCAAAGTGTTGCATATATTTCAATTATCTTTATGAATTGTTAGAGAACCCTGTGCTTCCCTGGGGCATAAATAGAATAAGGAAGTCCCAGGTCCAAGGGTGTCATATGAGGCGGTTTACTGAATTAACCAGTAGGAGGTTCCTTTGCACAGGATGCCGCCTATTTTTTTGGTAGCACAACGGCACCTTTATCTGCCGTGCAGCAGTAATGTGTTAGCATTATTGTGTTTCGATTTGAAGGGTGCTGTAGCTTGTTAAATTACTAGACAAAGGAGCTGTTTCAACAATCCTGAACGGCACTGTATTGTAATGTGTAGGGCGTATAAGTTACCATCAGCTGAAAGTCGCATTCCTTATTGTCATACAAAAAGAGAGATGTCAGTAGTGTTTTCGTGCGTTAGTTATGAACTGTCAGTTAAATGTTTCTTGTATACTTACTGCAGGCTTAGCCATGTTCACTATCTATAATACGAAGGCTTTCAATATCCGATTTCTAGCTTAAGATAATTGACAATCCAGATTTTATATCATCCGTCGATCCTGAGCCTGCGTTTTATCATAATATCAATAA
The DNA here is from genome assembly GCA_949711755.1 of Leptidea juvernica. Classification (NCBI taxonomy): domain Eukaryota; kingdom Metazoa; phylum Arthropoda; class Insecta; order Lepidoptera; family Pieridae; genus Leptidea; species Leptidea juvernica. The sequence continues at coordinate 9,580,613 of CATIXQ010000029.1, read as the reverse complement.
ATATGTACCAATACGTTTTGCTATAGATCAGTTATTGATATGCCAAAAGCAGGAAATGAACTAAAATATGCATCTTGAATTATTATAATGATGAGATGATTTGAGCGACTCTTCGTTCTATGAGGTCAAATGAATGGAGCGGATACCGATGAGCTCCTGTTCTGAGAGGACAACAGTGTGGTCCAACTCTGTGCCTAATAATATTAAACTATTTGGTTGCTGGATGTGGCTTGAAGTGAAGTAATGTCTCGCCTAAAAGTTATTATGGTATGAAGTAAGGTAAGCAACTTTTATCTCTTTGTAGCCAAAAATTCAAACACACGAAATTAAATGATTGATATTTTCATTTATTCCCTCACTACTCTCACTACTGGGTATAAATCCAAGCTCAATAAAAATTTGGACCCATAAGATATTTTTCGAGACACAATTCAATTAGCACATAAAATTTAAAACAAAAAGTATGTATGTTATTATTTTAAGATTGAATATCTAATCGAAGTGTATAGCAAAGGCGACACACAAATGAGTAACTAAATATGATGTCCATTGATTAATATAGACAGATAAATTAATTGAATATTTATGCATTCAATATGTGTTCAATTTGAAACTTTAATTACATAGAATTGCGAGCAATATAATCGGATTTGTGAAGCTGTACCTATTGTATTTCATTGCAATGAAAATTATCATTGAGGGACGCAAAGTTTATACTGCAGGGATATTGCCTTTACAAATATATATTTTGATGGTTATATTAATATAGTTATTATTATTAGGGGTACTCTCGATGTATATTTTATTTATATGAAGCGGACATTTGCAATTAGATCTAATTGCATGAATCGTGGTTACGCCAGAACTGTGGCGAGGCGGCGGGAGACACTTTACACTTTGACACTTGACACTAATAGTACATCAATCTGCCGCATGGCGCTTAAGGCTAGGGTTACTATGGATGCGAGTTCTGACGAAAATTTGTTCTGACGAGTACGTACGAAATCCTCGTCAGTACAAGGCGTTTACACTTTGCGCGTTTTCTGTTATTCTCATAGTCAGTTCGTTTCTGCCGTCCAGCGAAGATGGACGATTATGATGAATTTGCTTTTCTTGAAAGTCCATTATTTAAATTATTATTGTTAAATGGTGGAAAGACCGAGCATGTTAACGAGTTATTATCTAGAAGAGACGACAAAGGAGAGTTCCAAATGTAGAGTGTTGAGTTCTGTAACAACTTTCTCCCACTTTTGCCGAGAAATATCTCTGTTGTGATAATTTTTGTCTTTCATATCCCACAAACACCTGTTCTCGTACACGAGACTGATCAATTTATCCATGGTGGAAACCAAATCACTCGAAATTCGCAGACGCAGGTCGTGCGAAAAAATCAAACTCGTTCTAACGCTTGAGTGGTTCTGACGACGTCGTGCATGTTCTGACCCGTTCGTCGTTGCCAGTGTAAACACTGTCATTGGATACCAGGCGTTTGTTTCTTCCGACGAATCCGTCAGAACTCGCATTCATAGTAACCCTAGCCGTCGTTTCCGTCTATGATTTTCTAATTCACGACACACTCTACCATATATATTTATGATGTAAATTATGATGATGATATATGGGTGGTTGTTTGCAATAAGATCATTAATAGTACTAGCACAACATTCATAACCACTTTGTGATTTATTTTTTGAAGAGAAAAAGTGACGAGATGAATAAGGCGTTTTTTGCATAAAATTTTGATTAAATATCTTCTATGTAAATAAATTTTATTACTTTTACACTGAAATTAATAGAATTATTAATAAAAAGTAGATAATTCTGTTAAGTCCTAAATGTCGTTGATGAATAATATCTACCTAGTATTTTATCGTTAGCATGACAAGGTTTCGTCCCTATTCCATCCCTGGAAGTTATTCTTAATAAGATTAGTTAAATTGCTTTTTGAAGTGAAAACTTCTTTAGTGGCGTTGAGCATCTTTCTTAGGATTTTTTTTTATTAAGTCCACAAAACAGACCACAATTGTATGGTTTGCAAGGTAGGAAATATACAAAAAGATAAACAGTGTCAATTGAGTCTACTGGATGTGGACGTGCCATGCGTGAATAAGTGGTACAAATTGAAATTCAAATATATTTATTCAAAATAGGATGTTACATATCACTTATTGAAAGTCAAAAAAAACTACCACACATTCCAAAATGAATGCCTCAGGCCTAAGAAGAATGGGCGCAACAAACTCAGCGGGCTTTTTTTGCGACGAGCAGGACTTCAGCTGATGGTAATTGATGCGCCCTGCCCATTACAATGCAGTGCCGCTCAGGATTCTTGAAAAACCCAAAAAATTCTGAGCGATACTACAACTGCGCTCGTCACCTTGAGACATAAGATGTTAAGTCTCATTGCCCAGTAATTTCACTAGCTACGGCGCCCTTCAGACCGAAACATAGTAATGCTTACACATTACTGCTTCACGGCAGAAATAGGCGCCGTTGTGGTATCCATAATCTAGCCGGCATCCTGTGCAAAGGAGCCTCCCACTGGTGGTATATTGTCACAGAAGATATCTATAGCAACCCTGTAATAATTATTATGTATAGGGGTATAGGGATGAGTCGCGTCAGGACAGGTGACCTGATCAACCTGAGAAAGTTATTTTTTCTGAGGGATAAACTTTTTAATGTAAAATAATTATATTAGATCTGAAGTATTATTTTTTTTATGTGATATAAATTGTCATTTTGTGTACGATATGAATATTGTATTTAAACACAGTAATGCTACTATTTTATACTGATAAATAAAGGAATTCGTGCGAAATTATTCCCTAACCATTCCTAAATATTAAAACTGCACAAAGTTAATGTTCATGTTTTCACTTCTGCCGGCACTCCCTGAATGCAACCATTTTTTTTAAATAAATATGAACTATTTGCTACTTAAGTAATGTGTCTGTGGCCCCGCCTTGGCGGGGCCACAGGCGAGGTTCGGCTGGTCCCCGCAAGGGGAGGTGCTCAGCCATGCTGACGGGGTAAGAATGGGCGGAGGAACTGATGGATAGGATCGAATCCATCAGCCGCTCATCTCGAGCTCCCGATGTCGCGCAAGAGGCCAACCAGCTGGACCTATATTCCCCTTGCAGCCCTGATGGTTAAGTTAACCATCCCCAGTTGCGGGCTCGGTGGAGGGTGGGGAGCAAGGGGAACGAAAGTGTTTACCCGGTAAAATATGGACAACCCGAGATCCAAAAAAACCCCAAAACGAACCAATTCCCCGGCGGAGAAATCCACCGGGACTACACAGACCTCTGGAGCGTGTTCAGCACCTGCTGGCACCCAGAAATTACAGACCAAGGAGCCTAATAGGGAACCGTCTATGGGCACAGACGCCGCATCAGCAGTGTCTGCCCAATCAGTTAGCAGACTGGAGGCAGGTTGGACCCTCGTATCTTACAAGGGCCGAAACCAAAACAAACCCCGAATAGGGGAGAGTCACTCGGCACATGACAACACAGATCGCCATCGACCCAACAGGAGGCAAAGGCGCATAGCAGCTCGCCTTCGCAAGGCCAACGCTCAGAAAGCTAGCGCCACAATGCCCTCCTCTGAACCCGAACCGCAACCCAGCACCTCACGAGGTTCGGATATGCCGGTCAAGCAAGCCCGGTATGATCCCAGGAAGGCCCCAGACAACCGAGGGCCTCCTTCCAACAAAGCAGGCAGAGTAGCCCAACCCTCGACATCCACCAAACGCACTCGCTTGGATGAAACCAACTCTCCGAGGGGTGACCATAAGAGGGCCAAATTGCTAAATCGGCCCAAACCAACATCATACGCCAACGCTGCGAAAACCGACCCTGTTGTGGCCATAACATCTACCACTACAGGGCATATTGACGCGAATATGGCACAGCTTATACAAAACAAGCTTGAAGAAAAACTCATGACAGCCATGATGGCCGCTATGAGTGAAGACAGAGAAGGGCCTGCGTTTCTGGGCAAACCCGTCTATGATGGGGGCATCCTAAAACTGTGGTGCTCTAATCTTAAAACATTGGAGTGGCTGAAGACTGCTGTCCCGGAAATCCAACTCCCTAACGGTGACACCCTGGCAGTAAAAAACATCTGGGAAATTCCCAACCGCGTCAGGTGTGGCATACTACTACCAGGTGAATGGAAGGACACCAAAGCAATCGGCGGGATGCTACGGTTCCAAAACTCTTGGGCCAAAGTAGACAGCTGGTTGTTACACGCCCTTTATCACCACAACGACCACAGCTTCATCGTGGTAAGCATCCAGGAGGACCAAATCCCCAAAATCTTGGAGCATGAGCGCCGGCTTTCGTTCATGCTGGGCTCAGTTTATCTGAAGTTCCAGGGGCCAGGAGGTAAATACACCGAGACCCCCCCCTCTAAGGATACAAACGGTGAGGCTTTGATATCAACAGAGAATAATACAGACGACAATGATGCACTGCCGGAACCCATGGAAGCTCAAACAATTGACCCAGCTGACGGCAACTGCGCCACTAGCTCTCCCTCGGAGGAAGTGCTCGACAGCCTAAAGGAGCTCGAAGAGCTTCTGGCGGCGGGCACCAAAGGCGATGCCGACTGCACCAAGGGCATTGAAGAGCTCTGCATTGGGGATGGCGAGGAGGGTGTGCTATCCAAAGATGGCATCCCCTTCTAAGTGCAGCACCATCCAAATAAACCTCCACCATAGCGAAACCGCAACGGCCCAACTTCGGAAATGGTTGGAGGTTAACCCTACAGCTCTCGCCCTAATCCAGGAGCCGTGGGTTAGGCGGGGCCGGATATGCCATCTCTCCAATATCGGAGGTAAGCTTATACATTACTCAGGACCAGAACATCCTAGAGCCTGTATCTACATTTCTAATAATCTACATGTGCAACCCCTAACAGATTTCTGTTACAGAGACCTATGCGCAATAAAAATACTGGACAGACACATCCTTCCAACTCACCAGAGAGCGATAGTGGTCGCCTCCGTCTATATGCCTGACGGGGAAGACCCACCGCCGGAAGAACTTGTCAACCTGGTGAACTACTGCGAGACAACCAAGAGCGAGCTAATTGTGGCTGCAGACTGCAATGCACATCACCCGCTCTGGGGCATGCAAACAACCAACAAAAGGGGTAAGCAACTCACTGAATACCTTTTTTCTACTAACCTTAATATTTTGAATGTAGGTTCTGAACCCACCTTTGTAAATAGGAGGAGCAAAACAATTATAGACATCACTTTAGCAACAGAGGGAATGTCTGATTATATATCCAATTGGCATGTGTCGAAAGAAGCATCCTGCTCAGACCACAGATGGATACTTTTTAACCTGGAGGTAAACATCACTACACCACCTCCCAAGAGGAAACCCCGCAGAACGAATCTTACTCAGTACAAGTTGCTGATGGAATCGCGTCTAAAGGACGAAACACTCCCAGCCAGGATAATCGGAGTAGATAACATCGAAAACCAAATAGCACAAATATACGATTTCATGACTGCCAGTTATCATGCTACATGTCCCCTCACCAGCCCTGAATCAAACAGACCAAGACCCCAGACCTGGTGGGGACCTGAATTAGAAAGGCTCAGGAAAAAAGTGAGGAGACATCTGAACCGCGCAATGAACACAGGCGATCAATACGACTGGGACATCTACAAAGAGTGTAAGTCTGAATACAAGAAACGCATCAGATACAGAAGATCAGAAGGCTGGCGTAAATTTTGCAGCAGCATCCAATGCCATAACCAGGCCAACAGGGCAAGGAAATTAATCTCTAACCAACCAAGGCAAATCCTCGGATCCCTGCTGAAACCTGACGGTACATTTACCAACTCACCAGAGGAAACAGAGCGAGTCCTGACGGAAACTCACTTTCCAGGATGCAAAATAATGCAGCATATCGAGTGGGTAAATGAAAACATAACCGCTGAGGAAGCTGACTGGCAACAAGCACACAAGTTAGTGACAACCGATAAAATAAAGTGGGCTATAAATTCCTTTCACCCCTTTAAGTCAGCAGGACCTGATGGGATCTTTCCCGCCTTGTTGCAATGGGGAGGAGAAGGTCTCCACAACCGGCTGATCAACATTTTCAGGGCGTGTCTAGCGCATAGATACATCCCTAGGATATGGAGGGAAGTTAAAGTGATTTTCATACCTAAACCAGGTAAAAGTGACTATTCTAACGCTAAATCTTACAGACCCATAAGTCTTACCTCTTTTACCCTGAAGACCCTAGAAAGGCTGTGTGAAAGAGAACTGAGGGAGAACTACCTTAAGAACATACCCCTACACCCCAACCAACATGCATACAGTCAGGGTAAAAGCACCGAATCTGCACTCCACGCTGTAGTGAACGTTATAGAGGGCGCACTTTCGGAAAAAACCTTTTGTCTAGGAACCTTCGTGGACATTGAAGGAGCCTTCGATAAGACAAAATTTACAAAAATAAAAGAAGCATTACACCGCCATGGAGTATGTACAACTCTGTCATCATGGATTGAAAACATGCTCAAACACAGAGTGATATTACTAAATGAAAGTGAGACACAGAAAGCATTTGTAGCTAAAGGCTGCCCCCAAGGAGGAGTCATCTCACCTCTTTTATGGAACTTGGTAGTAAATGATTTAATTACCACTCTAAACGAAAATCACTACTTTACGGTAGGCTACGCAGACGACCTAACTATATTAATAAGAGGAAAGTTTGCCAGTACTATATGTGAAGTAACTAATGCAGCATTGAAAATCGTGGAAAGATGGTGCATAGATAACGACCTATCAGTCAACCCACATAAAACGGAATTGGTAATGTTCACAAACAAAAGAGTTCTGGGTAACTATAAACTGCCAAAACTGTTTAACACCGAACTCCAACTAAACAGCGAAGTGAAATACTTAGGAGTTATACTTGACAACAAGTTAAACTGGGCGGCCCACTTGGAATCAAAAATAAATACAGCTACCGTAACCTTCTGGCAATGCCGTAGAATGTTAGGAAAGACATGGGGACTTGCCCCGAACATCGTACTATGGCTCTACACAGCTGTGATACGACCTATGATATGTTACGGCGCAGTTGTATGGTGGCCACGCACCAAGCTGAACACTACTTGTAATAAACTGCAACGATTCCAAAGACTAGCGTGTATGGCTATCACAGGATGTATGAGAACCACACCTACCGCGGCTGTAGAAGCTATGCTGAACCTTCCGGCTCTACACCTCTATATAAAACAAGAGGCGGCCTGCGCCGCAGTAAGGTTGAAGACATTAAATCTTTGGAAGACCACTCAATCCACACACCCAGAGGTTCTAAATGAGGTGATTGAAAAGGAGCCTCTGCTGTTGGCAGTAAGTGATAGATCTCCAAAGGAATACATATTCGATAAGAGATACAAAATACAGCTGTATGAAGAACTGAAAGAGGACCTCAGTACAAAAGACCTCAGGATTTTCACAGATGGCTCAAAGACAAGGTCGGGCACGGGATATGGAGTGTTCTCGGATGACCTAAATATAAGAATAGCTGCATCACTAGGAGCTCATAACACTGTCTTCCAAGCAGAGTGTATGGGTATCATAGAAGCAGTCACTGCTACTTTGACTCGAAAGGTAAAAGACTACTCCATCCGCATCCTTTCAGACAGCAAATCAGTACTACAAGCCCTACAAAGCCACACTATCACCTCTAAGCTAATATACAACTGTCACCAGTGTCTGAGGGAGTTATGCGAAAATAACAACCAAGTAACTCTTCAATGGATAAAGGGTCACAGTAACTCACGAGGGAATGATGCCGCTGATGAATTGGCCAGGAGAGGCTCAGCGATGACAGCAAAAGGACCAGAACCAACTATCCCTCTCCCGCCTAGCTGGCCTACGAAGGTAATACGCCAACACACCAAGGAATTACATAATAAGTACTGGATGGAAGTAAGTGGGTGTAGACAAGCAAAAGAAGCTCTACCTCAAATAGACCCCAAGCTCTCTCGCAAGCTAGTAAAACTTCCACGACCAAGGTTACGGAAAATAACTCATGTACTAACGGGTCACGGCCCTTTTAACAAGCATCTGTTCAATATAGGTGTCACCGACAGCCCACTGTGCAGAGCCTGCACGGAGGCGGACGAAACGGCCGCACACGTCATTTTGGAGTGTAGGAGTGTGGCCTCATACCGGGCCAAACACCTGGGGTCACCGAGGACTCTCCCCGAGGTCATGGGTGACATCAGAGGTTTGATACATTACCTTGAGGAACTGGGGTGGCAAGATTAGCCGCCCTCCTCACCACGCAAAATAGGCGCGCTGTAGTCGTCGAGTTGCGGATAATAGCCCGTGTTAACCTATAACCTATAACCTATATAAGTAATGTGTCTGTAAAATTTATATCACAAACACATTTTTATAGATGATTAATATTTGTCTTTTTTTCATAAATATGAGTATGTACTTGTTAATACCCAGGAGGAAACATTTGAAGTAAGACAAAAGTTTCTTTGATGTCAATATTCCAAAGTAGGCTATTTGGAAAATACAACGAATATCGTGCATGAAAGAAAATGTTCATTTACAGAGAGATTTTTATTTTCTGTATTCTAAATACAGTATATATTCTTTTAGAGTTTTGCTTTATCCAATATTAATGTATCTATTGGTTAACAATTGGTTAACAAGTAATAAATAAGAAAAAGTTTAAGGCAGCTAATCAAAAGATCACTTAATAGGAAAACATAATAACTTCAGCCTTTTTTCTTTTTGCACATCACTCAAGGAGTTATTACATTATTATTAGGTGTTTAGACTTGTGTTTTGTTAAACAGTGACTTAACTACGTCACTGACGTAACAATAACGACATCCAAAATCGAATTTATCTCTATCTATTACAAAACAATGTTTAGCTTGTGTTTAATTAAAACGTCGTTAAGCACAACATAAAATGAAATGTACAGGAACAATTAAAGGAACGGAACTCAATTTTAGTCAGCTGTCATCTATCTGTCATCATATAATAATCTATATCTTCCTTATGAATATGATCTATTCATTAGACACACCTTAGACTCGTGTTTAAATATAAACAGGTATTCTTTAGTTTAACTAAGAATAAGGTACAATTCCCTAGATGAATGAAATGTGGATCGTTTATTCTTCAATTGTCCTTTAAAGCAACCTTTCTACAATTTTATACCACCTGAAGTTCCCCGTCCAAGCTCCTTTAAATGTCTTCTCTCCCTATTTGTCATTCCTTTCTACATATTTTGTGTAAATATATTAGAAATATAAGTGTAAATTGTAAATTTAAAATAAATTAGTTATCCTTTATCGTCTAACAGCATGTATATTTGTTTTAGGTATAAAATAAAACTTGTTTCAATCTTTAGCACCGATCACTACTATAAAAATTTAAAAAAAATCCTCTAAGCTTGGTAGTCTACTTTAACGTGACATTGGCTAACTTGTGGTATACCTTCCACAGAAGCCACAGTATTAAGAAACGAGTAGAATGTCTAATGATTGTTTGACAACAGAAAGACACAGAATTTTAATATAACTTTTTTAAAACAAGTGTTCAATAGCACAGTCGATGTTAAAGTATTGCATAAAATAGCCGCAGGTAGATTCGATAGTATTCTAGGTGTTCCTTTTATTGCTGCTCATTTTCTAAGACACGAAGATTTTGTATATTCTTGTTATTCATTAATCTGAAACAAACAATTTTACAAGTAACGATATAAGATATACTAGAAAAAATAGGCTTTTTAAAAAAATATAGGCTTCATAACCAATCTGCCACTGTAATTGAAAACCACTGATGTGACCTATTTGTTACTAAACATAATAAAAACATTTGAGTATCTCCGAATACATAAGTGGCGTAAGCGGTAAGAAAACAGTAGGAACATCTGTATTACGAAATAGGAAGTTATCGATAGTAGAGATGATACGAGTGAAAACGATCGACTAACGATGGGCATCAATAATTTAAATGTCACTTGTATTAAAATTTAAATGGTGGAATCACTCATGTACACTGACCCGTATGACCACTGGACAGGCTGTTCTATGTGTTTGACAGCAAATTTTTTGTGCCTATTTGAAGCGACACTCGCGAGCGTCAGAGACAACTAATTTTGACGTAGCATACAAATGGCTGCGAGAGGAACATAAAAATACTCTGAAGTATTTTTGCATTTTTAATTAATTTCTGTCGCTTTCCGTGTTATTTATACTTTAGGAATCAACGTAATAAAGTACACATTTTGTAAATAGTTTTCCTTTTAATGTATTAACTTTTAATTTTATGATGCGGTTGTCATCACTAGTTTTAGTTCCGCAGACTCTCAGTACATCAAACAGGCACAAAAGCACTCTGACAGCCGCCAGTCTAGTGGTAAATAGAAGAGGTCAGTGCTCATGTATGATTAGAATACTTTTAAATTGTAGAGTAATATAATTGCGGGGTGTCCGTTTGATAACATATCGGCCGTAACTTTCTTTTAATGAGAATAAGGGTCGAGACGATCAGGACATTCAGCTGATGGTAATTGATACGTCCTGCCCATTACAATACAGTGCCGCTCAGGATTCTTGAAAAACCCGAAAATTCTGAGCGGCATTAAAACTGCGCTCGTCACCTTGGGACATAAACAGACCAAAACACTTAAACAGTAATGCTTACATATTACTTATACATAATACAGCCGGCATCCTGTGCAAAGGAGCTTCCCACTGGTAAGTAGGATACTCTAATAATTGTTAAATGTTTCTTGATTCTGGGGCGATTTTCGACAATCTCCTTGCAAAGGGATTACTTTATTATATAATGAAAGTAATATATTCATTTTTTTGCACAATGTTCGGGTACTACCTGACTGGATCCAGGTACGTTGATAGACATCCTGGCTGGATGGATGTTAGTGTCAGATGGATTCCGGGTGATAGCTCACTGGATGTTGTGGGTTGGCTAGTTGATTTCGCTAGTGTATTTATATTGTTCTAAGTTAAAGATGTATAATAAGTTGCTCCAATTTCCAATATTATTGAAATGCTATAATCTCTAAAATGATTATTAAATCATATTGTTAATTATATAATTATTGAGTAATTATGCTATTTAACTTATGTATAAAATTGCAGCTCTACATTATAATATGCAGAAAGGCCGATTACGCAGCTGTAGGCATGTACGTATGTACTACAAGACGAATCATGGATATGGATGAGGGCAAGAGAGGCAGGGGCCGCCCACCAACTACCTGGACTAGAACCATTAGCAAAGACAAGACAATACTAGGCCTAACGCCAGCAATTACCCAACATCGCAAACAGTGGCGTCTTGCCATAAATACTGAATAAAGAAAAAAATAAAGATTTTCTATTGCAAATAATATTTATTACTTTTACAGTGTATTACTTTAATACCTAAATATAAAATTATTTAAACTATAAAACCATTCCTGTCCTTTAAACGTTGAGGCCAGTAATCAATTGAAGCAAGTAGTCTTCCCATGGAAAAATTCTTCACTGCCAATCGTACGGATTGTTTTAGGGACTCCAAATAATCATGGCGCTTAGAGCTAGCCGTACTCTCTAAAACTGACCATAAATCATAATCCAGCGGATTAAGATCGCGACTAGACGACGGCCAGTCTTCAGCTCTGATGAAGTCCGAAATGTTCGTTTCCAACCAAGACTGCGTAGCTTTATGACCCAGCCCCGAGTCTTGGTGGAATTCTTGGTTATTGAACTTGGTGTTGATAAGGGGCTTCACTACCTTCTCAAGAATGTTGTGGTATCATCTCAAATGCTCGAAATGTTTCTGGATTTGGACATAGTGGTATTCTACCACCACCAGCTTACGCTGCATGTCAATTGTGTAGAGCAAATTCTTTTGTTTTCATGCCAAATTTTATACTTCCATTATTGAATTATTTAATATTCTAATGTTGGCTCTTTTTTATATCGGGTTAAAAATGTTTGCTAACGCTGTTTTTGGGTTAATGTGGGATAGGAATAATTGACGACAATTTAATCTCACCACTTTTTTTTTCCTCGTAATCTTAATGCTGCAGATTTAAAAGATTTCTGCGTCTGAATAATTTTAAAAACTTTTATTTTTAAGACTCGACACTTTGAGATTATGTTAAGACCACAATAATTGCAACAGCAAAAAGCTTAAGGCGCTTATCTTAACAACGTCATGCAACGTTCGATGGTTCTCAGCGACACTCGACACTGCTCTACGTGATCGAGCAGACACCAGTGTATTCACTAGAAAAATTGTGCATGGAGTTTTAATAAACTGAATTATAAATCTGACTTTTTTGTTTTATATTAAAGACCTTATTTCTAAGGACTTAATATAATAATATAATCAGCCAACCATAATGTTACCAGACATAAACTTATGATGTCTACTACTTGGCTAAGTCGAGTTAGTAAGTCTTTTGTGGGGCGATGTATATGCTTTTACAACAAGATCCCAGAAAATGTTCAAAACAAAAGTATTACGATATTCAAAAGAATTGTTAAAAACCGTTTGTTTGGTAAAGGTAACTATAACATAAAGTACGTTCTTAATGATTCCACAGATTGGGTATGGAGCGACCGCCCTCAGGCTATTAAAATATAAGTTTATTTCTACAATATTACTATGTAAACATATGATGAAAAAAAACCCCGCTGAGTTTGTTGCGCCCATTCTTCTTAGGTCTGAGGCATTCTTTTTGGAATGGGTGATAGTTTTTGGCTTTCATTTTAGTATTAATTTGAATTCGAATAACATTAAAGTTATCCCGTTATGTATAATATGTCAACAATAAACGACGATAAGAAACAAAAATAAGTTTCTTAAACTGAAAATACTTTATAAACTTGATGATACTCATTCATTCAAAATCTGTAATATCTTAAAAATATTAATTTATATAACATGCTGTAAAGGGTTATATTATTCTTTATTCAAAGTACAATGTATTTCACTTTATTGGATAAAGATTGATGCTATATTGCATAAAATTGCTTCGTCAATAAGCAATTATTTCTCGTAAAAATTAAAAGAAAAAAAAAATATTTTGGGTACGTTATCATATCAGTGATTGTTTACTATATAATACTATAATAAACAGGACACTTATTACAAAATATTTATTATGTATTGATTCCAATATATTCTTTGTCTTAAAATATACATTATAATACTAATGTTTATGGAAGCCACATTACATGAAATATCTTGCACTTCCAAATTTTTAGAAATAAGATTTTTATTTTATGAAAACTATATGTAAAGAAACGTTAGTAAATAAATCTAATTAATTTGTCATTTAATAAAATCGTACTACTCGGTTCCTAGCGTCGTGAGATCCGGGAGGCGAGGTGGCTCGCTGCGCTGTGGTTGTATTTGGTTGTACATCGTGATGGACATAATTAAAGTATAACCTTTAGATTTGTGAATATAAATTGTAACAAGCGTAATTATTTTCAAATAAAACGCATTGGATGTTATTGTCGCAATTTATTTTAGTAACTGTAGCAGTTAGCGCAGGTCCGGCCACACATGGAGTATTGCTGTCATCTCTGGTCTGGTGCACCCCAGTATCAACTCGATCTATTTGACTGCGTGCAACGCAAAGCATTTCGATATGTCGAGGACCCAGTGCTCTGTGAACGGCTGGATCACTTGGCGTTGCGTAGAGACGTCGCTTCATTGTGTGTCTTCTACCGCATTTATCAAGGGGAGTGTTCCAAAGAGCTGTTTAACCTGATTGCTGCCGCCGATTTCTACCTTCGCACGACACGCCACAAGTTAGGATATCATCCCCACCATCTGGATGTGTGGCCGTCCTCCACAGTGCGGTTTTCAAGGAGCTTTCTTCCTCGTACTTCAAAGCTGTGGAATGAGCATCCTTGTGCGGTGTTTCCGGGACGTTACGACATGAGTAACTTCAAAAAGAGCGCGTACACCTTCTTTAAAGGCCGGCAATACTCTAGTGATTCCTCTCGTGTTGCAAGAGAATGTGGGCGGTGGTGATCACTTAACACCGGGTGACACGTACGCTCGTTTGGCTTCCTATTCCATAAAAAAATGTTGTACAATGTCTTAACGAGTTTCATGTTGTTATGTTTGTTAAAACTTTAATAGGTGTTCCATCTTTTTCCTAGCCTCAAACTTGTGTAGCCGTTCATGTTTAATGAAAATTGCTGTACATTTCTGTTCTTTATCATTAATAACAAAAAAAATTGAAATGAATGAATGGCTACTCGTAAGTTCATAATTGTGTCGGTAATATCTCAAGACAACAATTTTTAAACGTTAAGATAAACAATTGATCATAATGTTTACTTGATAATTCATAACTTACCTACAAAATACATAAATTATTTACGTTTAAAGCAGCTGCGTGTTTACACTAAGCATTCATTATCGCCATTAGTGTTAATCATCAGATTATTTTACATCTACGAGTTATTGCTCTCGTTTTTAAAATTAAGCACTCAAAATATTATCTATTTGCTTTACTTTTTTAATATTGCAGCTGAATCTCAAAGGTTCTTTCTGCTTTTTCATCCAAACAAATGATAAGCAATAAACGTATCGTACAATAATTTTATTTTTTATTATTGTATATGTCTTTCATTGTTCCCGATAAAGGCTGCTCCGACTTTTAGTTGGACTTTTACAAGTTTTATGTAATATACGAATAAATTTGTTACTCTTAAAAATGATTAAGGAATTAACATAAGTTTCAACAATTTATTATTTTTTTTTAAAGTGATAACCCTCACTTCTGCGATTATTTACACAAATTAAATTTGAAAACAAGACATACAAGATTTATCAACGATACGTCATTCTAACGATTGGTTCAGTGGTAAGAGTGCTCGCACAGAGGTCGCGGGTTAGATTCCCGCATCGTTTATAAAGTTTGATTTCAAATTTAATTCATGTAACATAAGTCTAATTAATTTTCTTTTTCAAAGACATTAGTAAATGCTAAGAAAATCGAGAAATAATGCATCTGATACATTATTGATTATATCCTCAATGAAAATATGGAAGTCCTTGGGAATCACTCGAAATTTCAATAAGTCCATTATGTTACTATATTTAATTACTATATTATTCGATCTTTGGAATTTAATTACCCTCCTTCTTATCTCTACTAATATTATAAAGCTGCAGTGTTTGTTTGTTTGTTTGAACGCGCTAATCTCTGGTACTACTGGTCAGATTTGAATGATTCTTTCAGTGTTGGGTAGTCCATTTATCGAGGAAGGCTATAGGCTATGTTTTTTTTTCAAAATTAGGGATCCGTAATAAAATTGCTATTTTTTAACACAAGGTGTAAAATCGAAAACCTATTTTTGCGTGCGCTGCAAAAACTATTGACAATAGAACAAAATGATGTACAGGCTATAATATAGGCAATATTTTATTACTTATAAAACTATCGCCTGAATTATACTTTATATGGCAAAACAACGTTTGCCGGGTCAGCTAGTATATACATATACATGAAGCCTTAGATGTTATACAGCATCTGAAAATATTTGGTATTATTTCAACAGCCTCAAAAGCTGATACATTCTTTTAAGAAACCCTTTTTGAATTTTTTTTTATATTTCAAATATTATATTATATTGGTGCTTGAGATATTTGCAAAAAAACTATCCCTCTTCTTATTTCAATAAAGCGTTCTAATTTTTGCAATCCCTTGCGTGCGGAAACATATTTTCATCAAAACCTATACTTAGAATTGAATGATTCAGCTTTTTCCGATGCTGATGAAAAAAGTTGACGAATGAGCACTTACTGACTAGTATTATCAATGTTTTTTTTGGTTTTATTTTAGGCTACGAGAACCAACAAACATATATATCCTTCCATCTGTATATTCATAATATGTATCTATCAATTACTCGTACATATCACCATGTTTATTTTGATTATTTCACACGAGCTAGACGTTGTTTCACATTCGCTTTGAAAACTGTATGAAGTATTCAATAAGTATTCCACCTTCGCATAACACGCCTCAAATTAGCATATCATCCCCACCATCTGGATGTGTGGTGGTCCTCCACAGTGCGGTTTTCAAGGAGCTTTCTTCCACGTACTACAAAGCTGTGGAATGAGCTTCCTTATGCGGTGTTTCCGGGACGATACGACATGGGTAACTTCAAAAGATGCGCGTAAATCTTCCTTAAAGGCCGGCAACGCTCCTGATTCCTCTGGTATTGTAAGAGAATGTGGGCAGCGGTGATCACTCAAGACCAGGTGCTCACCACCCATGCGTTCGTTTGTCCTCCTTTTCCACAAAAAAAGTCCTTCTTTGTGGTTATTCAATAATATTGCTTAAAATTTTAAATTCACAAGGCAACAGTTAATTTAATTGAATCATAACAACTAGATCGCTGGCTGTGCGCCCAAAGTCCGGTGACATTGTTGAACAATACAGCCTTCTGTATATTTACAACTACCAGCTACTGACATATTGGTCGTTACGTATCTAATGTAGCGATTTGTGTGTTAACTTTAACTCTGTCTATCAATACTTATCGTTGCCTCTGTTAGAACGATTTTCTTAATGAAGTCTTCTATGGAGTTATAATCTTATAAATCGGATAAATTTTGTTAGTACTTGGTGGATTCTTTGCACGGTTTGCATGCTATTTGGGCACTCCAAAGCTTGTCAACTGGTTTGTATGTCGAACTTGTAAGCCCTCGTCTCGTCACCAGTAACAATGGGTTCCATAAATGTTGGGTCGGAATTGACTTCGTTTTGAAGAACATTTTTTGGGACTAACTGAGCGGCAACATGTTTATACCCAAGTAATTATTTAAACTGATACGGATCGACTCGCGACAAACACAAAACGTGACACACGTCTTTTCGATAACGTAGATTTACTGTCAGCCTTCTGTAACATTTTCAATGACTCCGAATACGAAATTCCATTAGCGATACAGAGTTAAAGACAAACTCTTTATTCGATGTTTTTGTACACTATAAAAACGCACTAGGTATTTTTTTTATGAAAATAAGGGATGAGACGAACAGGACGTTCAGCTGATGGTAATTGATACGCCCTATCCATTACAATACAGTGCCATTCAGAATTCTTGAAAAACCCAAAATTTCTGGCACTACAATTGCGCTCGTCACCTTGAGACAAAAGATGTTAAGTCTCATTTGCCCAGTAATTTCATTAGCTACGGCGCCCTCCAGACAGAAACACAATGATGATTACACATTACTGCTTCAAGGCAGAAATAGGCGCCATAGTGGTACCCATAATCTAGCCGGCTTCCTGCAGCAATTTATATTTTAATCGAAATTACGGATGCAACTGAAGTTCCGCGCCAATGTCAAAAACAGCTCTTCCAATCTAACACCATCAAAAAACAAAAAAATTGAGTTTATAACCTTAAATGAAACATCTATTCCCAATACTTTTTTGACTGAATGTATTAAACAATTCTTTTATTGTTAAATGATGTCCCGGCAAACATGGGTTGGCGTGGGTTGAAATCCCGCATTGTCTTTAATTTGGTAAGATTTATATTTGTGTAATTAGTTAATGTTAACATAAAATCATTATTAGTTTTATAAAGTCGAAGTATGAAATTAGCATTCAACATTGTTCAATAACAAGAAGATTAAATATATTTTCCAAATTCAAATATTTTATTCAAAATGGGATGTGACATCACTTATTGAAAGTCAAAAACTACCACCCATTCCAAAACGAATGCCTCAGACCTGAGAAGAATGGGCGCAACAAACTCAGCGGGCCTTTTTTTTCATCAAAAAATATGTTTACAAAGTAATATTGTACAATTAAACTTATTATTTAATAGCGTGAGAGCGGTCACTCCATTCTCAATCTGTGGTATCATTAAGAAAGTCATTTATGCTATAGTAACCTTTACCACACAAACGCTTTTTAACAATTCTTTTGATTAATGTAATACTTTTGTTTTGAACATTTTTTGGGATCTTGTTGTAAAAGCATGTACATCGCCCCACAAAAGACTTACTAACTCGACTTAGCCGAGTAGTAGGCATTATAAGTTTCTGTCCGTTCCTGGTGTTAATATTATGGTTATGACAGTTTGTAGCAAATTCACTTATGTGCCTATGACAAGAGGTTGAATACAAACTGCGGTGTAAATATTAATAATGTCTTCCTTCTTGATAATATGAATACAAACGAGAGAACTCGGGACAATATTAAATTCCATATCAACTTGTATCTGTCGTAGTTCTTCTTAAATTCATTGTTTAATTTTTTTTTCTTTAATTCATTGAAAGTCATGTATGTATAAATCTATTTATGTATGTTGAATTCCTTTCTAATTTCTATTCTTTATATTGTGGATTTTGTGGAAAGGTCACCACAACTGAGCTAATGTTAGGTTGAGGTAGGCTACCAAGTAATGAGTAAAGGTACGGTGTTGAAGAGCATTCCAGTTTTAATGGTAGTGATCAGTATTTATATACAACAGTTTTATTATTTTATTTTAAATCTGAAAAAAATACACCAGCTGTTAGTAAAATTGGAAAATGACTTAAGAAAAACACACAGTCATATTACAATATATAAATACTTATTTATTAAGAATGTTACTTAAAACTTAATCTTATTTTTCATAATATATTCACAAATGGAATCAGTAAATCAAATCAAATTCACAAATGACGCCTATGAATGTTAAAAAAAAAATATCTTATTAAATCTACCGATACTTCGTAAAGGGTTGAGCTAATGAGAAGTACTTCTTCTTAGTAGCAAGAAACTCATTGCCACTCTTTTAAATAAAGAGTTACATTTTCATCGTTTTAAAAATCATTTCAATTACAATATAATATGTAAAGTGATGAAACAAACATACTGGAAGTAATATGAGAAGAGCTGTTTAACCTGATTCCGCCGAATTCCACCTTCGCAAGACACGCCACAAGTTAGGATATCATCCCCACCATCTGGATGTGTGGCGGTCCTCCACAGTGCGGTTTTCAAGGAGGTTTCTACCACGTACTACAAAGCTGTGGAATGAACTTCCTTGTGCGGTGTTTCCAGGACGATACGACATGGGTACCTTCAAAAAAAGCGCGAATACCTTCCTTAAAGGCCGGCAACGCTCAAGTGATTCCTCTGGTGTTGCAAGAGATTGCGGGCGGCGGTGATCACTTAACATCAGGTGACCCGTACGCTCGTTTGTCCTCCTATTCCGTAAAAAAACGCTTCCAGGTTATGATAGTTTAAATTTTATGAAGTCATAGTATTGTAAATATACTTATAAGATTTGTTTTGTTTGAATAATAAATATACGAATAAAATAACTTTCTTCTTCAAACAATGAACCAAATGATGTACCTTTGTCATTATTTTAGTTTCAATTAAATTTAAAAATGTTTATTTGAGTCTAAGTAATAATGTGTTAAAAAAAAAATTAACAAACACAACCAATTTCAAAACCACTATTCGAAAACAATAGATTTAATATGCACTAAAAAGTATAAAAATAATTGCGTATTTTTATACGCTCTAATTAATTAATCTTATTTTAGTTACTGCACTTAACTATACATATTTGTGCCAACGGTTTCGCAAAAAATATTTCGTAGCCTTGTGTCGCAATTACAAAAAGAACACGGATTAAATTTACTAAGAAATAATTATACCCAGTAATGCATATTACCTACAGACGAAATAACAACAACACCATTTTTAAATAAATCTCGGTTTAGTTCCAGTCTTATGATATCTTTATCTAATCCTTCATCATCATCAGCCGGAAGACGTCCTCAGCTGGACAAAGGCCTTCCCAAAAAATTTCCACGACGATCGGTCCTGTGCTGACCTCATCCTCTAATTCTGGCAATCTTGATCAGATCGTCGGTCCATCTTGTGGGGGGCCTAACAACACTGGGTCTTCCGGTACGTGGTTGCCATTCGAGGACTTTACTGCCCAAACGGCCATCTATCCGTCGAACTACGTGATCCTTGCTAGTGTAAAATTTGGATTAAGTTCGATCAATACTATTATAACCTTGAGGTGTTTCACTGAAGTAATTATAAATACTATTTGCTTGACAATATTCAATATCAAGCAAGAATTATTATATTTTATATATACTATAAAGTTGAATTTGCATTGCGGTGTGAATAATGTCTCCATTCCTGATAATATGAATATAAAAGGCGAGATCTCGGGACAAGATTAAATTTCATATCTTCAACTTGTGGCTGTCATATTGCTGCAAATATTATATCTATTCGCTACTTACTTTGAATAGCGGTGAATTGTGTAGTTTCATGGCCACAACTTTATAATAGAAAAATGTAGAACTAATCTTAGGATGATTCCAGATTTAATGTAAAAGATCGGCCTATAACATGAAACATTTCATATATGTTATACATAATTTCTGTTGGCTGATATTATCCGTTGGATCGTTGTTTTATATGGTTGTGACTGGTGATGTGACGTGTCTTTCTTTACCAATGGGAGGCTCCTTTGCACCAGATGCCGGCTAGATTATGGTTACCTTAACAGCGCCTATTTCTGCCGTAAAGCAGTAATATATAAGCATTACTATGTTTCGCTCTGAAGGGCGCCGTAGCTAGTGAAATTACTGGGCAAATGAGACTTGAGGTCTTATGTCCCAAGGTGACGAGCGCAGTTGTAGTGCCGCTCAGATTTTGGGTTTTTCAATCATCTTGAGCGGCACGTCATTGTAATGGGCAGGGCGTATCAATTACCATCAGCTGAACGTCCTGCTTGTCTCGTTCCTTATTTTCATTTAAAAAAATGTGGACGTATCGTAGAATGCTCATAAAGTGTGTAACGCAGAGGTCCTTGTCCAAATGCAGAAGAACATTGAGTTAGTGAGAACCATCAAACAGCGTAAGATCTCGTACCTCGGTCATGTACTGTGCAACGAAAGGTACCGCCTGCTCCAAACTATTTTGATGGATGGAAAATTGTTGGGAAAAGAGGTGCTGGAAGAAGAAAGAAGTCTTGGCTCAGAAATATAAGGGAGTAGACTGGCATTAAGACAGTCCAAGAACTATTCCGCTAAGCCATGGATAAGGAGAAGTTTAAAAAGCTGACTGTTGAACTCCAGTAATGGAAAGACACGAAAAGAAGAAAATACTATCCATTTCATTATACATTATACCACTGTACAGGTAAATTCAACTATCAATTCTGTCTTCTTCTTCTTAGTCGGACACTTTTGTCAGAGTGGTCGTGGTTGCGCTGACGAGGTACATGGTGGGGTGTTCGGTGGGTCAATATCCTTTCTGAGGGTAGATCTCCTGGCGATGTGCTTCCATTTCTGATGGTTAGAGGCATTGCGAGTACACTGGACTATGGTGGACTCAGTAGCCTTTGTGATGGCGTCTATCCAGCGGGTTGGCGATCAACCGCGTGCTCTCTTGCCTTCCACCTGGCCCTGAACTACCAGTCTCTCCATCGAGTTCTCATTTCTAGAGACGTGACCAAAGAATTTCAGTATTCTTAGTTGCACAATTGACGATAGTCTGTCTTTAATACGAAGCTCTTTGAGGATGGATACACTGGTGCGAAATGCTGTCCACGGGATCTTTAGGAGGCGTCTCCAGCACCACATCTCTAATGCATCGATTTTACGGCGGTCCTGCAGTCTCAGAGACCAAGTTTCGGGTCTATAGAGAAAGATAGGAATGGAATCAATTCTGTATAAACATATAATTATTCTAAGGAGCTTTCTTCCATGTAAATCTGAGCTTTGGAATGAACTTCGTTGCGCGGGATGTCTAGTCCGTTACGATGCGTACATACAATTTTTGTGTATTTAAAAATGTATTTATTAATGACTTCAGTTATTTTAGATGGAGATTGGTTGGATGCGACGCGGACTGTCTGCACGTACTACTCGTATATGCATAGGTCGCATATTCACATAGGACACGTACATATACACAAACACGCACTACACGCACACATACACATCCAAATATAATATAAACACAATAACCGATGATAACATAATATAGTAATAGATATATGTAATATATACCTGTTATATATTCGCATTCATACGCATATTAGGGTTCTTATAATGTTTTTAAACTATACAAATTAATCTAATATATAAAATTCTCGTGTCGCGGTGTTTGTAGTTAAACTCCTCCGAAACGGCTTGACCGATTCTCATGAAAGAATCGGACAACAACTGTTTTTAATCAACCTAAATGTTAAGGGTATTCCACCCCAATTTTTTTTTTTTAATTTTTAGATTAATTATTTATTTTTTTATGATACAACTTTAAAAAATACATACAATTTCAAATTTTCACGGTAAACATCTATTTTTCTATCGCAATTTTTATATTATTCTTCTACATCCACAGATACGCAATAGGGTTACAAGATGGCAAAGGATTTTTTTATTTACTACTTTATATGGCAATACAACGTTTGCTGGGTCAGCTAGTGGTAAAGTAAAAAGTTGAATATTTATCAGTTAATATTTTGTTTATATACACAGACCTGTAACTGGCTGTTATAATGTACGCTAATTATGTTTTGTTTATACAGAGAGACCTGTAATTGGATGTTATATGAACACTAATTTTCAACACTCATTTATAACATTATATTGTTGGTCTTTTCAATAAATAAATAAATACTAATTAGTCGTTCAACTGTACGTAGTACTAATTGTGATAGAGAGTGATATAGTCACACCAGAATGGATAAATATTTGAATTTGGAAGTTATTGCTTGTTTTATAAACCAGCAGAAAATGTGCATCTTATCGATGCGAAAGGGCGAATTTGTAACTTCATTTTCAGATTTTCAAGAAATTTAGAAGAAATGAAAAGTTTCAAATATAAATGATGTCTTTTGATGTTTCATATATTTTCAAATTGACAGAGACTACCCACACAAGAGTCATCTATAATTCTATAAGACATACACAAAAAACGTTAGATTAAGGGTTGGTCTCGACGAGATACCGCAGGCGTAGTCGCTGAAAGTGCGGCAAATTTTACTACCCCCAAATGGGCGTACTCGAGCAAGTCTCGAACAATGTGCGAGGTTGACGTGCCACATGTTCTGCTACACTTTGCTAATAATTGAAACTAAAATACCAGGTTGCGTAAAAACTTTGTAAAAATAATACTATCAACAAAAAAGAAGACACTGTGATCACATATCACCTGTAATTATTTTGTATTTTATTAATTTCGATGTAAAAATAACACGAAGCCTATGTAACAAAATTTGAAAGATGCCACAAGCATCTAATAGTTTCCGCAATATTGTTCTTAGATAGTGCGGTATCTACTTGTAGCGTAGCGGAGACCAATCCTTAATCTAAGCAAATAACCTATAAGTTCACATAAAAGAGGCTGTAACAATAAGGTGAATATGTATTTAATTAATTAATAAATTATATTGACTTTAATCTATAAAGTTTAAATTGTAATAATTAAAAATGTGGGAAACTAATATAATAATAGATTTAATAAAAGTGTAAATAATGGTTCAAAATATACAAGAGATGAAATCGAAAATCACAATAAGCCAAAGTGCCCTCGCCGGAGGAATCGCCGGTGCCGTTACGAGGCTAATAGCTCAACCTCTAGATGTGTTGAAAATAGGATTTCAATTGCAACTAGAACCCATAAAATCTGGCTCCAAATATAGTTCAATTACACAAGCTGTGGTCTCCATCATTAAGGAGGAAGGAATTACAACATTATGGAGTGGGCACATACCAGCACGGCTATTGTCAATTTCGTTTGGTATAGTACAATTTTTACTTTATGAGAAAATGACCCAAGTATGTCAAACCAGTGATCAATATTTTTACAATACACATAAACATTATTTGAATTTTTCGAATGGTGCCATTGCTGCTACGGCTGCTACAATTATATCTTTTCCGTTTGATACTGTTAGAACCAGGCACATAGCAGAATTACAATTAGTAGATTACTAGTTTGTATAGGCTACTAGTAACCTAAGTGCTGGCAGCTATCTCAGTCAACGGGTCAGCCTAGCTATCCAACGCGGAAATGCTGACAGTATTCTTGGTACACTTCCACATAATGGTTGGTTTTATCTTATGTAGTCATAGTATTGTAAATATAGTTATAAGATTTGTTTTGTTTGAAAATTTCTTCATATTATTTGAATATTAAATGCAATAATGAACACTCAACTTCCTGTAAGTACATTTTATTGTCCGTCGCGGCCATCCGCATAGGGCATTTGCGTCGAATTTTTTCTCTTAATAATTCATATTGCAATGTTATATCAGGGCTCATTTGAGCAAAATTTTATAATTTAATTAGAATTTTATGCTCAAAATAAAACAATAAAAACTATAAGATATATGTATAAGAAACTGTAAGTATCTAGAATATTTTATTTAGGAAAAAAATAAAGAAGTCGCGGACATCCGCGTAGGACATTAGCGCCAAGTTTAACCAAAAGAGCGTTACATAACAGGCATGACAGTTCAGTCTAATTCAATACACACAAAATAAGTTCTGAGAGCGCCTTAACAAGAGTTAACTTAAAAAAAAAATTAAATAAAAATTACATAACTATATTTAAAAAAATGTAACTATGCTTTTCTTTATTGACATTGTGTTTTTTCTGTAAAAAATTGAAAATGCAATGAAAATTGCAGGGCTCATTTGAGCAAAATTTGGTATTTTAATTTGAATTTTATGCTCGAAATATAACAATAAATACACTTGTAAGGTATATGAAAAAAATAAAGAAGTCATTTCAAAATTAAAATGTATTCTATAAGATCATTTTAATAAAGTACTTAGCAGTAATAATTTTCAAACTAAGTACTGCGACGCTTTAACTTGGAAGCGGTAAGCAAAGTTAGCCTTACTTTAACATGTACAGTGTAGTCTAAGCGCCGTTGCTTGTTTGCTCACAGTTAATCAACGTTTTATAAAGCCTTTACATAAACAGGACAGTCATTTGTAGAGAAAACTTCACACACGTTAAGGTGCCGGCACTTGTTTCTAAGTAAATTTGGCACACATTATTTCGGACAAAGATTCGGTAGACAATAATTTATTTATTTAAAACATCACAAAATCCACAGAACTTATATTAGGTTATAAAAATACTGTTTTGTAGGACTTACATCTAATAACGGATTTACAATATTTATAATAAGACATGATATTTGTGCGTGTGGGGTTTGGTGAGAGTGCGTGTGTGTGTGTGCATGTGTGTGTGTGTGTGTGTTTGTGATATATGTCCCTGTCTCTCTACTGTCACCCTGCAAGGAAAGGGCACAGCAACGTTTTATGAACTAAATAAAATATTAACAGTAAATCAACTTTTGGGATCTTCAATCAGAGTTGTATAATGGTGATTAATAAATGTATTCTTTTGTTAAAATTTTTATTAAAAAAGGAAAATAAAGTAACGTGAAACTGATCACCATCAGATAAACCACAGAAGCGTTGTCAGCCTTTTGGGTGCGTAAATAAATCGAAGAAGAGCTTGTTGGGATGAGCAGGACGTTCAGCTGATGGTTATTGATACGCCCTGCCCATTTCAATGCAGTGCCGCTCAGGATTCTTGAAATTCCAAAAATTCTGAGAGGCACTATAACTGCACTCGTCATCCTGAAACATAAGATGTAAATCTCATACGCCCTGTAATTTCAGTAGCATCTGCGCTCTTCAGACCCAAACACAGTAATGCTTATACATTACTGCTTCACGGCAGAAACAGGCGCCGTTGTGTTATAATTTTTGATCTATATTAAATTATTTACAATTTTAATGAACAGCCACTTTTAAACCGCAAAAATTATAGAACATTATCGCCAATAGCACATTTGTAGTAATGGCTTCCAGTTACGAACATATTGGTCGCTACGTTATCGACTCTAGCACGTGGTTATCGCTCCCTCTCGTATTACTACTGAATGTTCAGTTTAATGCGCCTTAATATGGTATTGATTTCTGTTTAATAGTAGCTAATTTATATTGTTGAAAAGTGTAAAATTTTCAGAATACTTGAATTTTTTTTTAAATATATTTGGAATCTTATTATCTTATTATGAATAGCGTCGTCGTTCATTTTGAATAATTTGGGTTTACAAACAGAATTAGATTACCTATTGGTATTGAGTAATTCGAAACCATTTCTGCTTGGATTTTAGTAATAATTAGTAAATTCTTAAATCGTCACATAATGTGTTGTTATAAAAGGTACATATATTTTAGAAGAGACTCCTTCACTGGGCGCAGCATACAGGACGTTGTCTACGGATATTGAGCAAGGCAATACTTCTAGCCATCCCACATTCTAGCGCTCTTCAAAGCGCAGGTCCGGCCACACATAAGAGTATTGTTGTCATCTCTGGTCTGGCGCACCCCAGTATCAGCTCGATCCATTTGACCGCGTGCAATCTAGAGCAGCTCGATTTGTCAGGGACCCAGTGCTCTGTGAACGGCTGGATCACTTGGCGTTGCGTAGAGATGCAAAGTAAAGTATGCATTTATTCATGACATCACAAAACATATATACATAGTTAAATTAACAAATAAAAAATACGGCGTCATGAAAAGGACACCCACTCAGTATTTTTGGAAATGATTTCCAACACTGATTTTCAGTAGCCTGCCAAGTCGACCTGTTGACAGTAACTGTAGACAACACGGTTCCTTTTGTTATAGGTCTTAAAAGTGACCATCCAAAAATAGTAGAAAAAGAAAAGAAACTAAAAGATTGAATTGGAAAGCGATTTAAAATATTTTTATTTCAATTTTATTAAATAGTACATATTTTGATTTTTTATTTTATTTATTCATGCTGTCTATTTTTGATTTTATGCCTCTGAACACTTTTGCTTTTTTAATAGAAAAGATTTCAGTTTGTTTTTAAAGGAGAATAAATGATGTCGCTTCATTGTGTGTCTTCTACCGCATTTATCACGGGGAGTGTTCCGAAGAGCTGTTTAACCTGATTCCTGTCGCCGAATTCCACCTTCGCACGACATGCCACAAGTTAGGATATCAATGAGCTTTCTTCCACGTTCTACAAAGCTTTGGAATGAGCTTCCTTATGCGGTGTTTCCGGGACGATACGACATCGCTTCAAAAAAAGCGCGTACACCTTCCTTAAAGGCCGACAACGCTCCTGTGATTCCTCTGGTGTTGCAAGAGATTGTGGCGGAGATCACTTAACACCAGGTGACCCTTACGCTTGTTTGTCGTCCTATTCCATTCATTTCACTAGAAATGTTAAAAATTGTACATAAAAGTTATTGTAGCAGAATTAGGTGACCTTACCGCTTTCAGCGATCTCTTCCAGGTAACCTAATGGTGTAGGAGATTTTATTTATAACTTGGTATAAAGCAATATATTTACATAGTAGAGGATACATATACACACACATAATATATACAACTTTCATTTATCCTACGATATACGCGCAAAAGAGCAGCAGAGGAGGTAAAAGAAATATGATTTAACAACATCATACAACTGGTAAATTTCAATTATAAAAATAGGGGTAACTTTAGTACAATATTAATTGGTATCAATAAGAGCCTCCACTCGGTTTCAATCAAACACGTTGAGTGCCAATATTCATAATGCAGTATTGTGTCACTGTATTCTACATCATAAACCTTGTTTGGTTGTCGTATGCCAGCCAATTGTTCATTTAAAAAACGTTTTCTAAAACAGAAAACTTTACTTAACCTTAATGGCCCTACAAATTAACTTGGTATAAAGTTATATCTGCGAATAAACCAAGAATCTGCAAAATGTTGACTATATCTCTGACAAGACTGTTAATACAATGATAATGCTTAAGTTTTCTAAATGTCAAGCAACCTAACAAATAAACGCGGGAAACGTTATACGTCTAAACAAACCAATCACATGCAAAATGTCTATTTGTAAACATTTTGCATATTTTTGGTTTATATTCTAACCCCCTTATTCATAATAAACTGCTAACTTAAAGCATTGCTAATTCTCACTCTGTCTTCTTCTATTGACCTAAGTCAGAATGAGAAAAACCACTACTTAGCGGCTGTTTAAGGTTAGCGGACCATTATGAATAAGGGGGTAAATTTATTATATCTGATTATTATTTTTAATAACTCTTTATGTTATGAAATATTATTGACAAATTCATAAAAAACAGTATTTTACTTAATATAAAAGTAACAAATTAATAAATACTGTGTATACTAACGTGATGGGTTTACAATATACGGTCATTTTCAATAACCTATCCTTAGTTTAACTTACTAGAGGTAGACAAATCTATCCTTTTACGCTTACTTACATTTAATAACCTATCGACATATAGCATTGTACTATAACTAATAATATATTGGACATAACTATGGATAGATAAGTTCTTCACATTCAAATTCAAATTCAAATACAAATTCAAATATTTTTATTCAAAATAGGATGTGACATCACTTATTGAAAGTCAAAAAACTACCACCTATTCCAAAATGAATGCCTCAGACCTGAGAAGAATGGGCGCAACAAACTCAGTGGGCTTTTTTTTTCATCGAATAAATATGTTTACAAAGTAATATTGTACAATTAAACTTATTATTTAATAGCCTGAGGGCGGTCACTCCATTCCTAATCTGTGGTATCATTAAGAAAGTCATTTATGTTATAGTAACCTTTACCACACAAACGTTTTTTAACAATTCTTTTGAACAATTCATTAAACGGTGACAGTAATGTATCCGTAACTAGAGATGCGGTATTGAAAACGACCGTAAGTCAAATACATACATTGTTATCATCATTGGGTGTGCAAAAGTATCGTATTTTTAGAACTTCCAATGAGGAAACCATCAAACGTTTTATTTTAACATAGGAATTTATATAGTGTGACATATATCTGCTGCTTACTTCAACGATTGCATACGAAATAGATTTAATCTATTAAACATAATAATATATTATTATTATAATTTATTATATCACCTATACCATCTTAGTACTACCAAAATTACTTGATTACTTAATATTAGAAAATACAGTTAGGCCACTGTAATTCTCTGGCCTCAATTAATTGTTAAGTCAGATGAATTCAGATGGTTCATCTTTAGCATATAATTTTTGTTCCGTTTACACGTCATAGTGTGCAACGAATTACGCAAATGAAGTGCTTCTACTGTGGTATGGGCCTAAAAGCTCTCATAGTAAGCCTCTACACTTTGTTGCTAAAACAGTAAAAACACATCTTTCGCACATGTGAATAGTCAATTCTTATGTTCTCAATTATTAAGCGTTCAAAGGTTTTTACATATTATATTTTGGAGACATATTTACTGTATAATCGAGAAGTTTTTGGGAATTATTATTAGGTTATAGAGTTCCGTTCCAGTATTGAAGTTGATTCCGAAAGGAATTCGTATTAATGTTGCATCTGTAGGTACTATTAAAAGTTGTCCAAACCACTGTGAATCAAAATTATAAACATTTTTTAGAACCTATAATAATGAAATAATATATTCAATTTAATATGCTAATTGTTGGTGATAGTTACCTTACAAAAAATATTGGTTGTCTGTAAAGTCGGTTTACTGACGATAGTTGAACGTGACAACGTCTTAAGAAAATACTGATGGAATGGTAGCATTTTTCAAAAGAAAATTTTAATTTCATTTGTTTAATAGATTTGTATGTATATAGAGAAGGAGGTAATTGGAAATCACAATGAAATTGATCAAGCTAGATTTATTTGTACGCATAAATACAATTATGCCAATTTTTTTTTACAATTTAATAGTTTTTACAAGTATAAATGTGAGTCGAGCAATTGTTTCACAACTTTTAAACATGTGTAATATTTAATTTCTTACAATCTGTGTTATTCTGATGTCGAACGCTGCCGAACGCAAGGCCAATTGTGCTTCTTTGTCGCTCGTTCCGCGCTCTCGCTTGCACTTCAAGCCTTACATGGAACGCCTCAGAGCGAGGTAACGCCGCATGAGTCATGTTTTTTCGTGCGTGCAGCCGGCTCTATCGAATTATAAGACGTTGTCACGTCAAAAAGGAAAATAAAATTGTTTTAAAAATTTGCAAAGTAATAAAAACCGTGAAATTCAAATATCAATAAACTAAACTAAATAAAAAGATGTACTACTATACCTACTACTTTTATTTATTTATTATATACAGACACTGTATCACATAATATAACATCATATTTGGTCCCTACACTAGGCAACCTGTCCTTTAGGCAACCAATTTGCATTCATGGTTAACAATATGAACCGAAAGGTCAAATGAATGAATGCTAAGCTATCATACTACTATAACATACTAATTTAATAATAAATATTGCATGAAATATTCTGAAAGTGGCGGTAGGTACCAATTAATTTTGACTTTTATATTACTTCGCATTAATTGTGTAATGAAGTTATAAGGCTAGGAAGCTCTGCAATTTACTGTCTCACAAACATAACGCATATGTAGGCTTTAACTGGCGGTATAGCTTTTGAAATATATTGTGTGCGGACTTTCCCAGATGTGCGGGCAGAAATCTAAAGTTTTTATATTTAGGGTTGGTTGAGCGATATAAAAATAGATGTGCTTTTTTTTATGGAATAGAAGGACAAACGAGCGTACGGGTCACCTGGTGTTAAATGATCACCGCCGCCCACATTCTCTTGTAACACCAAAGGAATCACAAGAGCGTTGCCGGCCTTTAAGGAAGGTGTACGCGCTCTAACTCGATCTATTGGCATACTAAGAAATGCAGACCAAATAAACCCACTCCATGAAACGCACTTTGAAACACAGTTTTCCATCGCAATTAAATAAAAAGTTTAAGGACGCGTATAATACAAACATACGGGACATTTAAATACAAATACATTTTAACTTTAAATAAGGGAAAATTACTGCGTTATACTGTGAAGCAGTACTGCTTAAAAAAGGCATAAATTGAACTTTTTTCTCAAAATTGGTTCCTTTAGAATTCTTTTTGATGTCATATCTAACACTACCACTGCTTCGGAAACAAATGATGCTCTGAGAGAGAAGAAGCGGCGCAAGAAACTCTCCCAGCATTTTTTTTGGCTCTTTTTAGTAAAATATACAATAATACTATAGTATAAAAACATCATAATCTAGTCCCAGGCTGTCGGATCACTTAGATATTCAACTATGGAGTAGTTAGGATTTACGACAGAGTGATTTTTTAATAAACATTTAAATATATTTATAGATAATGCCTTAACGGTGGCTCGGACTTTATTATAAAAGTGTATACATTTACCCTTAAAGCTAGTATTTTATGAAGATTGCCGTAGTTAATGAATGAAGCTAATGAGACACAACACTCGGCTGACGTAGAAAAAAAGAAAAACAAATGAGCAGCTTTGTCTGACGAATATTATGCCGAATTCAAAATCTCTCGATCAAAAGTGGAGCATGAACAATAGCTAAGACGAAGGCTTGCATGTGGTATCACACAAAAACTTTAACAGTAGAAGTCGGTATGTTTCCGTGATTGTTCTGCCTTTCTTTTGGGTTTCGATGCGTCAAAATTTATTCTTTAACCAACTCTTTTAATATTATCCTGTCTATCTGTCTATCAATGCCATTTTTATTAAGAATGGCATCAATTTGAATTGTGAATTATATATTTCGCAACTAAAAAATCTTTTGATAATGCTTGACGCTTTTATGCTTGTCATGCTGTTTTCTAGTTAAGTTTCTTGGTAAATCTTTTTCAACTTTCTCGCTCAAGGTAACCACGATCATAATTTAGATAGATTATAGATAGATACTAGATTATTTTCTATTTTAATTATTCCATTTGAATGATAGAGAAATCACAATATTTGAATATTGTAGATAAATTCACAACTTGTACAGTTTATAGATTCTCGAAATTACGATAATAGAGTAACAAAATATAATACAAATATTTTAATGATAGAAGAAATACAAAAGAAAATAAAGAGCTTCAATCAAGTGACCATTTGAGTTGAATGCAGATAAAAATAGGGTTTTGAGTATAAAATTGCAGTTGTGGCGTACTGCCTACTATGTATTATAATAAAAACTGATTGGTGTGAGATTCAAGTATTGTAAGGCGAAAACCTTTTTTCTCATTACAACTAAAGTAGAGACTTCGCTTCATTGTGTGTCTTCCACCGCATTTATGAGGGGGTTGTTCCGAAGAGCTGTATAACCTGATTCCTGCCGCCGAATTCCACCTTCGCACGACACGCCACAAGTTAGGATATCATTTTTTTTTAAGACGACGATTGACAACGGTTGAGACGACTTTGATTCGTGTGTTGTATCAACACCTGTGTATATTTAATATTTTCTTATTACTTTTGACATTGTTTAAATTTTATTGTTAATTGAATTTTATGTTATTTTTAATTTTATTTGTAAACAATATTATATTCTGTGTTAATAGGTGTAATCGGTAATTCCGTTCTTGTTAACAAGAAATAAATAAATAAATCATCCCCACCATCTCCAGATGATGGGGATGGACGGATGGACTCTACAGTGCGGTTTTCAAGGAGCTTTCTTCCACGTACTACAAAGCTGTGGAATGAATTTCCTTGTGCGGTGTTTCCGGGACGATACGACATGGGTACCTTTAACGCGTACACCTTCCTTAAAGGCCGGCAACGCTCTTGTGATTCCTCTGGTGTTGCAAGAGAATGTGGGCGGCGGTGATCACTTAACACCAGGTAACCAATAAAAACAATAAAACTAGAATATTCTAGATTTCTTCCTTGACTGTGTCAAGTCGGCAAAATTATGGCAATTGTTGACCGAAGTCCCCAATCACCTCGTATCGTTGATTTGTAGTCTATATAAATCAGGATATGACACAGACACGGTAGGAGAAGTAACATCGAGTCATTTCAAGTTCCAAAAAGTAGTTTTTCAGGGATGCGTTATCTCTCCTATTTTATTTAACATATATGTAGAATATAATGCGTCAACTGGCATTACGGTGTTAAGATAAACGGTGTCAGACTATCCAATCTCCGCTATGCAGATGACACCACCCTATTTGCATAATCTGAAGCAGAGATGGTGGAACTGATGAATCGTTTAGAGACAAGTCCAAGGCCAAACTCAAGGTAATTGACCGTTTCGAAGCCATCCAAACGTAACAACCTCCTTTAAGAATATGAGACTGTAGATAAATTCCATTACCTTGGATCTACCATAACCAAAAAGGGCAGCAGCGAACCCGAAATAAGGGTACGCATAGGAATGGCCAGGACAGCAATGACCGAATTGAGTAAGGTGTGGAAAGACCGAAATATAATAAATCGAACAAAAATCCACCTTGTTCGCACACTTGTCTTTCCCATCGCTCTCTATAATGTGGAAAGGTGGACAATAAAGGCCAATCGACGCCTTCGAAATGTGGTGCTAGTGCAGGATGCTGAGGATATCTTGGACTGTATATCGAATAAACGTTTCTGTACTAAAGGAGCTGAAAATAGAGAAAACTCACCGCTTGTCCACAATATGGCTGCAAAAAATAATGTGATACTTTGGCCACATTGCTCGCAGAAATGCCAATAATTTGGAGAGTCTTATTGTGACAAGGAAAGTAGAAGAAAAGAGACCGATAGGCTGGGGTCCCATACAGTGGTCTGACCAAATTTCCAAAGAGCTGGAGGTGCCAATGAATGTTGCAATACACCAGGCAACGAAACGCAACTGATGGTGACAGCTAGTGGACAAGATCAGAAGGAGTCACGATCCTCAGCAGTGAGGGAAACGACTGAGAAGAAGAGATAGAGCTTGTTGCTGTTGGTCAACGTACACGCCAGGCCACGCAACGTATACGTCAGTCACTTGGTTTTAGTATGCGTGCGTTTCATGAAAATAGTTACTAGCACCGCGATCTTTTTCGACGATTTCGCAGATTTTGTGTCTTCGGACGTATAAATTATCTAAGCTAGAATAATAAAATATTACCATGGATTGTTCAACTCTTGTTTTTTTCATTTGTCTTTAATTAGCAAACCGTTTTTAGTTTAATTGCTTCGGGGTTACCGGAGGACCGCTCGTGGTAATGGGGTAAAAAATGATGAATACGATCGTACAACCCGATTCACACCAAACTACCAAGGAATTAGCGGTATGGCTTGATGTAAGCATACCCACAGTATTCATACCCTTTTTGATCAAATCATAATAAATAATTAATAAAAAAAACTTGATGAATTGGTGAACGTGCGAAAGAACGCGTTAAACCCTGCCTTATTAGTATGAACCGGTACAAAAATTTAGAAATTTAGTTTTTATAAATATTTCATATTTAATACTTCGATTAAATTAATATCTTTTAGCTCACAAAAAATGTTTTCATTTACAGAACAAAACGGGATATGACATTAGGAAAATATTACAAAAAAACGGTTCAATAAATATAGCCTGGGGGCGAAGGCTCTTTTCCCACGGAGTCGCAACACTTAAAAGTCTATGTGCGTGATGCTTCCCAAAATTTTACAAGCAGTCTTCGTTCTCATAAGACGTGTTTTATTTAACATTTCTCATTGAATTCTTAATCTACATAATGAATAACATAAAAAATTCTGTACTATTAAATCCTTGAATAAATATTCAGAATTACTAATTTAACTTGTATTAAATATGTGGAATGGTCATGTTTAGATTTAAGTTTTCTATTTTATTGTTTTATTGCACCTTTGTACTTAGCAGTAAGTAATGTTTTCAAAAGGTTGTAAATAAAGTGATTGAGAAAAATTCCCAAATAACAGATGTTTAGTTAAGATATTTTAGAAAGCGTGGGAACGTAAGTATAGTTTTGTCTCGTGGCAAAAATGTACATTATAAGTACTGACAGTGTAAGAACGAAGTATGACTGATGCGGGGGTGAGAACCCAGGTAGTAAGTAAAATATAATTGTATGGGACTCAAGCGGGCAGTTCCAACTTAACTTCGATGTACGACAGACCTCTGTCCTTTAACTCTGTCAATTTTTTCTAATAAATATAATCCGGGTTACTTACCACACTCGCACAGAATACCGGCGTGAAGTAGCGGCCTAGTGCCGCTATGTTTCGCATAGGTTAGTGTCGAGGACCGGAGGCCATTCCCCCCCGTCCGTCCCCCCCCCCCCCCAACAATATATGAGAGCGGTCCTAATAAAGAAATTACCCCAGGAGGGTACCGGCTCTTGTAGAGCCGGAGAATCCCTCCCCGAGCATTCGCGCTCGGGCTGCCCCTCGTATTCTGGGGAGGGCACAGTACGATATCATCCCCACCATCTGGATGTGTGGCGGTCCTCCACAGTGCGGTTTTCAAGGAGCTTTCTTCCTCGTACCACGAAGCTGTGGAATGAGCTTCCTTGTGCGGTGTTTCCGGGACGATATGACATGGGTACCTTCGAGAAAAGCGCGTACACCTTCCTTAAAGGCCGGCAACGCTCTTGTGATTCCTCTGGTGTTGCAGGAGAGTGTGGGCGGCGGTGATCACTTAACACCAGGTGACCCGTACGCTCGTTTGTCCTCCTATTCCATAAAAAAAAAAAAAAACACTTTAAATTAACCGCCCCGTGATTCCTTAATTATAACATCTTAATAAACATTTAGTATCCTATCCAATAAATTCCGATACTACAAATATATGATCCATATTACTTTGAAGATATTTATATCCCTATCCCTGGTTTAGTTATTTATTACACAATTGGGTACCAGATATTATCCTAAAAAATTGACAGACGATAAACTTATAAATACGTCTTTTATAATATGATGTTGAATTTACTTGCACGTCGCTCATGCAATTCAGATACAGAGCAATTTTTATCGAAAAGAAGTTTTACAGTAAACAACACTAATTAAGAAGAAGTTAAATGTTAACATATCACAGCTTGTTTCTTATCGTCGCACTTCATTCATTCTATTTTTATCTAGAATATATTTTATCGTTTTGTTTACTGAATAAGTTCAGTGGCATTAATTAGTTGGATAATAAGATACGGACATTGATAAATAGGCCAAGTTGAAGTACAAATAATTTGCTATTCTATTTTGAAACACTACAACTTTCCAACTCCGTTCACCACTCAAAAAAGTCATACAATAATATCACATGAAGTATTCACCTTAATAGGTTATGCGCTTAGCAATAAAACCTTTGTAACTTAGCATAAATATAAGTTTAATATTATTATTAATGGTGAACATTATGAAATAAAAAAATTCAATAACAAAAGTTGTTATATTTTGCTGTTTTCCTGTATGTTTGTAAGCGCGTATTTCCAAATCTACTGAAAAAAAATTCATGTTAACTATGATACTTTGACAGAGTATAATATTTTAGATCAGAAATATGGATATGATTCGAAATTTTAATACAGACGAAGTCGCAGGCACAAGCTAATATATAAATAAATAAAATAATTACTTAATTAATGTAGGAAGACTAACAACGTACAAGAATTTTGAATAAAAGTCTAACACTAACAAAAAGACAAGTAAAGGTTCTCACGGATAGCAAATAACTAGTTTAAAATAGTTTCGAACACTTAAGTTAGTACTGTCAACCATAATGGTAATATACAATGTTTTTTTTTTTATGGAATAGGAGGACAAACGAGCGTACGGGTCACCTGTTGTTAAGTGATCACCGCCGCCCACAATCTCTTGCAACACCAGAGGAATCACAGGAGCGTTTCCGGCCTTTAAGGAAGGTGTACGCGCTTTTTTTGAAGGTACCCATGTCGTATCGTCCCGGAAACACCGCACAAGGAAGCTCATTCCACAGCTTTGTAGTACGTGGAAGAAAGCTCCTTGAAAACCGTACTGTGGAGGACCGCCACACATCCAGATGGTGAGGATGATATCCTAACTTGTGGCGTGTCGTGCGAAGGTGGAATTCGGCGGCAGGAATCAGGTTAAACAGCTCTTCGGAACACTCCCCGTGATAAATGCGGTAGAAGACACACAATGAAGCGACGTCTCTACGCAACGCCAAGTGATCCAGCCGTTCACAGAGCACTGGGTCCCCGACAATTCGAGCTGCTCTGCGTTGCACGCGGTCAAATGGATCGAGCTGATAGTGGGGTGCACCAGACCGGAGATGACAGCAATACTCCATGTGTGGCCGGACCTGCGCTTTGTAGAGCGGCTTGAAGTATTGCCGTGCTCTATTAATGACGCCCAGTTTCTTTGAAGCCAATTTGGCTTTGCCTTCCAGATGACCACGAAATTGGCAATCGCTCGAGATTTCGAGACCCAGTATTCCGATACTAGGCGAGGCTTTGAGGGAAGTGTTGTCGAAGAGCGGTGGTAAACGCGCAAACTTGAGTCTTCTGGGGGTTAAATTGGACAAGGTTCAATTTTCCCCATTCCGTGACCTTCTCAAGAGAGGACTCGATAAAGGACACAAGTTTCTCCCGGCACTGGTCGACGATTTCTCGAGAGAGACCTGCATGGCCCGTGTATATGGCATCACCAGTGCTGTCGTCTGCATAGCAATGAATGTTGTAGGTGTCCAACATATCATTGATATGCAGAAGAAACAGCGTGGGAGACAGCACACAGCCTTGGGGCATTCCAGCATTCACGGGCTTCGGGTTCGAGCAATATCCGTCGACAACGACCTGTATGCTACGCCCAGTTAGGAAGCTGGAGGTCCACTTGCACAGGCTCTCGGGAACCCCAAATGATGGAAGTTTGTAGAGGGGCGCCTTGTGCCATACACGATCAAAGGCCTTCGCTATATCCAGGCTAACTGCCAGGCCTTCCCCCTTGCTTTCAATAGCCGCAGCCCATCTATGTGTCAGGTATACCAGAAGATCACCTGCCGACCGACCATGGTGAAACCCCTATTGTCGGTCGTTGATCAACTGGTGACCCTCTAGGTATACCAAGAGCTGACGGCTAATTATGCTCTCCATGATTTTGAAGAGCAGGGAGGTAATAGCAATAGGCCTGTAGTTTGCCGGATCCGAACTGTCTCCTTTTTTTTGGATCGGATGGACAAGGGCTGACTTCCATGAGTCAGGGACTACGCCTTTAGAATAAGAGTGCCGGAATAAACGCGTTAGCACCGGCGTCAACTCAGGGGCACACGTTCTAAGCACGATTGGAGAAATGCCATCCTGCCCGCTCGACTTCCTGACGTCCAACGAAAACGGAGCTCGCCTAACAGTTTTCTGTCTGAACTGTACTTCAGGCATAGAGCTCTGACACCGCGGGATGGTCGGCGGTGTTTTTCAATTATCGTCAAGAGTTGAGTTGGAGGCGAAAAGAGTGCACAAGAGATCGGCTTTCACTTTTGCCGTATGGGCCAGGGTGTCATTCCTCATGTGCAACGGCGGCATGGACGGCTGGCTGAAGTTACCAAGAGCAGCTTTCGACAACGACCAGAACTTGCGTGTTCCGGTCGGGTAACTGGAAAGCTGCTCGCCGATTTTGACGACGTGTTTTGATTTTGCACGGGCGATTTGCCGCTTAAAAAATCTAGAGGCACGGTTGTATTTCCTCTTAAGAACTATGCAGTTCGGATCCTTTGTGCCCAGCGCCGTAACCCAAGCTCAATACGCCTGTTTTTTGAAGTCAGATGCTTCTTTAACTGACGCATCGAACCAGGGCTGTGATCTGCCACCGATGGGTACTACAGAGTTTGGTATAAACATATCCATACCCTGTAGTATCACATCGGCTACTGCAACGGCGCAGTCACTAGGATCATCCGAAGGGAAACAAACCCTGCTCCAAGGGTAGGATGCAAAAAAGGAACGCATCCTATCCCAATCTGCTGACTTGTAGTGCCAAACGCGGCGGGTCGCTGGTGGTCTACGACGTTGGCGTCGGATAGGCACTACACTCCTGACCAGGCAATGGTCGGACGTTCCGAGAGGGGCGTCGACAAAGACCTGGTAACCATCGGGATGTGTAGTCAGCAGAAGATCCAATAAGGACGGCATGTGGCTATCCACATCCGGGAGCCGCGTTGGCGACTCAACCAATTGGGACAGACCATACGCCAATGCAAAATTAGGCACAGATCGCCCTGCGTAGTCTGTGGTACGTGATCCAAGCCATTCGGCATTGTGCCCGTTGAAATCACCCAAGACTACGATTTCAGCGGAGGGGATCTGTGCAAGTACGTCGTCAATTATATATACGTCGAAAACGTCGACCAGTGCCGGGAGAAACTTGTGTCTTCTATCGAGTCCTCTCTCGAGAAGGACGCGGAATGGGGTAAGTTGAACCTTGTCCAATTTAACCCCCAGAAGACTCAAGTTTGCGCGTTTAAAAAGGTTTGTAAAAAAACCCCATTTGCCGTATCACCGCTCTTCGAGAACACTTCCCTTAAAGCCTCGCCTAGTATCGGAATACTGGGTCTCGAAATCTCGAGCAATTGCCAATTCCGTGGCCATCTGGAGGGCAAAGCCAAACTGGCTTCAATGAAACTGGGCGTCATAAATAGAGCACGGCAATACTTCAAGCCGGCCCACATTCTAGCGCTCTACAAAGCGCAGGTCCGGCCTCACATGGAGTATTGCTGTCATGTCTGGTCTGGCGCACCCCAGTATCAGCTCGATCCATTTGACCGCGTGCAACGCAGAGCAGCTCGAATTGTCGGGGACCCAGTACTCTGTGAACGGCTGGATCACTTGGCGTTGCGTAGAGACGTCGCTTCATTGTGTGTCTTCCACCGCATTTATCACGGGGAGTGTTCCGAAGAGCTGTTCAACCTGATTCCTGCCGCCGAATTTCACCTTCGCACGACACGCCACAAGTTACGATATCATCCCCACCATCTGGATGTGTGGCGGTCCTTCACAGTGCGGTTTTCAAGGAGCTTTCTTCCTCGTACCACGAAGCTGTGGAATGAGCTTCCTTGTGCGGTGTTTCCGGGACGATACGACATGGGTTCCTTCAAGAAAAGCGCGTACACCTTCCTTAAAGGCCGGCAACGCTCTTGTGATTCCTCTGGTGTTGCAGGAGAGTGTGGGTGGCGGTGATCACTTAACACCAGGTGACCCGTACGCTCGTTTGTCCTCCTATTCCATAAAAAAAAAAAATTGCCGCTTGAACGCAGCCCATGAGATGATTGGTTTCTGCGTTACCACTATGGGACCTGTAGACACACGCATAGATGCGGACGCGGTCCTCTAAATCCACGCGGAGCCAGAGAGTGGACAGGTCCCTACCCTCAAAATTGCCGAGACGGCGACAGCAGATATCCTCCCTAACGTACACACATACCCCGGCATGAGGCAAAAAATTGTGCTCAATTTTGTACCCGTGGTACGTTAAATATGACGTATCGCTAGGTCGAGATATCTGCGTCTCAGTAAGGAAACACAAGGCCGGCTGCGCCGTCTCAAGGTGGTGGTGGACGGCGTTTAAATTGGAGTGAATTCCCCTGATATTGCAAAAGTCCACGTTGAGTGTGGAGCGGGGTGCCGTGGTGATACTGCCTCGTTTGTCCTTGGTCATGCGCGGTTCTGTGCCCTCCCCAGAATAAGAAGGGCAGCCCGAGCTAGAGTGCCCGGGGAGGGATTGTCCAACTCTGGTAGAGCCGGTACCCTCCTGGGGTAAAATCTTTTTAGTACCGCTGTCATATTCGGGTGGAGGGGGGGGGAATGGCCACCGGTCCTCGACACTAACCTATGCGAAACATAGCGGCACTATGCCGCTACTTCACGCCGGTATTCTGTGCGAGTGTGGTAATTAACCCGGACGAGTCTGGCCCGATTGTGCTGACGTCATAAGACGGCAACGTGACTCTCCCACTTCTAAAAAGCCCTTAGTCGCCTCTTACGACACCCATGGGCCTGGGACTCCCCTAGTCTTTTTACGCCCCGGGAAAAGTACAGTATGGTAATATACAAGAGTTTTAAATTTAGCCAAAGAATTCGTTACTCAACATCTACCTGGTCGATGCAACTCTTGTGCAGAATAGGTCTAAGCCTACTCGCTTATTAATTTTATTAATGTTACTGCTCACTCGCTACAAGTAGGAATTTTGCCTGTATTTGGATTTAACTAATGATGTATGTATAAGTGTAACTGAAACACAAAATACTAATTTAATAATAAAGTTTAGTTTTCGATAAAAGAGTCTTGTCTTGGCTGTTTGATCTAAAGCTTTGCTATAATCCGTACGTACTACACCTACCTGACTACCATTGACCATGGCTTCAATGAAGTATTCACTGAGCAAAATTATGTTGGATACAGTAGATCGCCCTTTGAGGAATCCGTGTTGAGTTGGGTGAAAGGAATTTTTTAATCAGTTAACAGTTAACCTCGGTTTGTATTATGTGCTCAAAAGTTTTGGCTATTAAGCATAGCTTACATATGGGTCATTACCATCCATTTAAGGAACCTTTTTTGTGTACTGGTGTAATATAAGCCGATTTCCAAATTTGAGGAAATGTACATTCAGTAAGAGATTTTCTATACAAAAGTGCGATGGGAATTGCAACAGTTTTAGCACATTTTATTTTTAAATATGGGTCATAATGGTATGGTCCGGATGTTTTCGTAGGGGCAAGTTTTGATAGTAATTGAGCTACTAGATCTGTATCTATGTGGATTTAAGAAATACAACTTAAGTGAGAGATACAATTTAACAAGTCATTTACAATAGGTAATGATGAGTCAATGTCACTAGGGGTGAAAATAATTGCTAAATCACTTACAACTTACTTAGATTTGGTTCGTGATTTTACCGAAGACCAAAAATGCTTACGATTAATAAGTTACTATTAAATGTAGGAACTACAATATATGATTTTGCTATTCAGCAAATGAACAATCCATGTAAGACTCACAACAGTTAACTTTATCCGAATTAAATAAATACTGCCATATTTTAGCTCAATTATTAATAACGTTTGTCTAACGGCCGTTTTCAATGATGTATCTCTAGTTACGGATACATTGCTGTCACCGTTTAATGACAAGATCTTATCTATCCATAGTTATGTCCAATATAGTTATAGTCCAATGTTTTATGTCGATAGGCTATTGAAATGAAAGTAAGCGTAACAGGATAGATTAGTCTTCCTCTAGTTAGTTAAGTTTAACTAAAGATAGGTAAAACGGCTGTTAGTCACATCAATGTCATCTAATATATTGCTACGCTCTTTAAATATTTTGAAATATTATTCGATGTTTGAAGTATGTTATCAAGAATCTTGAGCGGCACTGCATTGTAATGTGCAGGGCGTATCACTTACTTTGGTGGTGTACATATATATAGTACATATTGCTCGCCAAGTCGTTTTTTCATAAAAAAAATACTACACTATATATATATTATACCTATATGATGAGTTACTATGTAGAATGCTATGTTAAAATCATCTTGTGTAATAGAATTAGTGTAGCTGTCTGCTCGGTCACGTAGTCCGACGTCGAGTGTCGCT
This sequence comes from Leptidea juvernica, assembly GCA_949711755.1. Classification (NCBI taxonomy): domain Eukaryota; kingdom Metazoa; phylum Arthropoda; class Insecta; order Lepidoptera; family Pieridae; genus Leptidea; species Leptidea juvernica. The sequence goes on along the minus strand of CATIXQ010000029.1, from coordinate 9,538,115 downwards.
GAGAGCTGTCGAATGATGCACGACGTTGTTAAGATGAGCGGCTTAAGTTTCTCTTATTCTGTTGCACGCGTCGTGGTAACTGTGTTAATAACATTTCGATTCACTATTTTTAAGGAATAATTTTTTTTAAATAAAATTTTATCCTCATTTTGTATTAGTATCTAGTTTTCCCTTCAAATCAAAGGTTATCCAATGAACTTTGTTCATTGATATAGCAATTCTGTAGAAGTTACCGATAAAGCTAGTTTTCCAAAGCTTCCTTGTTATGGTTATATCCCTTCTTTGAATTACTATTCAAATGCGTTAACAAATGACTATCACAGCTAATTTTCGACTAAATTCGTTGAAAAAAAAAAGTATTTTAACGAAGAAAACCTTTAACTTTTCAATTCCGTGCAATTTTAAGACTTTATTTTGGTTCATCAGTAAGTTATAGAAAAACATTGTGTTCTTATGTACGCAAGCAAGAAGCAATAGTTCTTTGGCAAAGCAAAACAATAATAATATATTCAACGCTTTTTATAATAATTGGATATAACGAATTGTTTGTCGAGACAACAAGATATAATATTGTTTTTAACTGTTTTTGATAAAATATATGTGATACGTCAAAATGTTAGAAATAGAATTAAGTTGTTATAAAATAAAACTAAAAATATTAGATGTTTGTCAACCCTGTAGTTTATTGTTGTTAAACAAGGTATGGCGTAAAATAGAAAGAAAAACTTAAATCTTTTTCATTTTAAGAAAAATTTTTCATTCGCCCAGAAAGCAAAGTTCAAGTATATATTCTTATCATTTTGATGAATAGATGATTCCAGCAAGAGAGCTTGAAAGCCAACAAAATATAAATGGATTTATCCAAAAGCAGTTGGAAGAGTTTTACCGGCTTAAAACGATGAATATTTATAAAGCATTTGTAAACTGTTTCTAGAGGTATATTTCTGTCATTTGGCATAAATGTTTATAGCTATATTCAGAACCTTCCATATTCATGTTAATGCTTATACGTGTGGTACTTTATTACAAAATGGATATTATACTTTAAATGTTGACATGACATCTATGCATACAATTAAATCGTAATCTAAAAAATAAAAAGTAAAAATTTGAAGGATTTGATAGTCAAAAGCTTGTCGATTTGATAGATAAATCGCACCTTTAGTAAACAATGCAGTCCTCCTAGGATGTTTTGATTGTGACTATGATGTTTTTACTTGTTCTAAATTATCTTTGGCTGAACTACTTGTATCTGGCTGGTTTTGATTACATATAGTGACTGATATAAAGGGTATACTTAAAAAAAAAGAAACATTAGTCGTATGTTCTTTTAGCTACTTTCAGTTTGTTTTTCTTTATGTCAAAGTGAGGGCAACATATGACGTAATTCATCACATCACATCCCGAAAAATCACACTTCGCGATACATTTAATTGACACCGGTCACTCACTCGGAAACAATAATAATTTTAATATTTTACATACATGTGAAAAAGTATTTCGCTTGAATGTGTAGAGCAATTAGAAATAATAAATTACAAAAATAACATGCTTACATTGTTGAATGAACAAACAAATTTGGTCCCTTCACCATTGTTACGTATCTCTTCCGGGGGTAATAAGTCACAAAAGCAGACCAATCACAGCGCCTCATTTCATGGGACGAGGGTATAAAAAAGCGGCTTCCGGCTCATTTGATTCAGTCTCGTGCCAGATTTTGGCATGACAACATGTTCTGAGGATGCCTCGTGAAGAGGCGAAACACGTGTCGAATTGTTTAAACACAAATATTGGCAGAATTAACACTAAAGAAAAATCAAATCATTTGGACCATACTAAATGTTTAATCCCGAAAATCCAGGAGCATAAATCCCTTTAAAACAAAAAAACATCAAATCCGTTCCCATAAAAGGTAAGGTGTTCTCATCCTACTATACAAGAAAAGTAATACTTGTCTTGTCTTATTTTTGAGGCCAGTTAAAAATTAGTTTAAATAAACATTCACGTGAAATAGCGTATAATATTAATAGCTCGCTTACGAATGAATTATCTAAATATGGCTCTATATTTGGAAAAAAACTAAATCAAATCAGTTACTCACAGATTTTCATAAATTGTTCGATAGGTCCAACCAACTATTTACTGGCTGAAAGATATAGATTCATATTATGAATCGCCTCATCGGAGCGACCCTCAGGTCAGATAAAACATTATTAACTTTCTCGAAGTTTGTCCAATTTCCTTTTCGGTGTCAGTGTAACTTTATGGACACCAGATGGAATTATTGTTACTAATTTATATTTGTAGATTCAACGCAAATAGAAAACACGTGTATTATGAAGTTTTAACTGTAATTTATTGTAAAATTCGTATTCGCTTTTAATGAAAAAAAAAAGGCTAAGGATTATATTAAAGAAAAAATTTTAGTTATATGTTTGTGATAGCAATAAAAATGTATATTTATACTGCATTAAAAATATAAAATAAATTATTTTATGTTACATGCTTACACTTTGGCTGCTTTATTTAGAAACTAAGTTGTGGTATCACGGAAAATAATAAAACTTTTGAAAATGTGAAAAACCTGATTGAATAGTTAGGTTTCATGAAAATTAAATCTAAACGGGCAAAGGGAAGATGCGAAAACAATATCTGATTTTTGACTTTTAAATCACATGGAGCGCATGAATAGAGGATTTAAAGACAAGCATCCATCAAAGCGTAGAAAGCTAAAAGCAATAATATTGCAACATGTATTACAGATTAATTAATTGACATAAAAATTGAGTCATTGTTTACGTCCTTTTTAACGTTCTCAAACAAATGATAATGAAAATTCATTACAAATATTAACAAGGTTATTTGGTCCTTTTTGTCTATTAGTGATGAGTAACCTCAAATATCATACATGACTAAGAATATACAGCGTGGAGTTAATGGCAACATTAATGAACGCAGAACTAACTAATTAAAAAAAGACATTATTCACATAGATGAATAATTTTTTCATAATATCATTTCGGAATAACCTGTCACCTGCTTGTTCCACCGTTTAGAACTCGTAGGTTCTCTCAAAATTCCAAATAATTTGATTTTTTTTACGATTACAGTTAATAACTAATGGAGTTCTTAAACGACTCGGATTTATCAAACGCACATGTAGATCTTTTACAAATATAACATGCATGAAAACTCTGTATTCAACATACGTAAGGACTATCCTTGATTATGCATCATGTATTTGGTCACCTCACTATGCAGTACATGATTATGTATGTATAGTATGCAGTACAAAATTGAGTGTATACAGAAGAAGTTTGTTAGATTATTGTGCTTCAAGGATTACTCTCATTTCGACACCTATGACGATGTCTGTGTACGCTTTAGAATGGAACCTCTGTTTATACGGCGGAAAAAAAGCGATTTACTGTTACTCCATATGTTATGGAATAACCTTATAGACTGTTCGAAATATTAGAATCTATATATCTGAGCTTACCGGACTACAGTCTGCTCCTTAAATGAAATGAAAAATCACGGAGTATTTAATAATCAAATTCTCTAAACAATTTGTTATGTTTTTAAAGGGACAACCTCACTTCTGGGATAAATACACTAAAATTTGAAAACAAAATTTTATGAAGGATGCGGGACTCGAACCGACAACATCTGTTTAGATTTACAGGAGCGACATCTCAAGTCAATTTTCAATATGCAAATATTGGGGTTGGGCAGGTTATTAACTGTAAAGTAGATCCTGTAAATTAATCCACACCTGAGAGTTGAACAAAGCATACAAGATTTTATGATGATACGTCACTCGAACGGCTAGCGCAGTAGGAATTTTGTTTAAAAAATTTATTTGTGTATAAAACTCAGTAGTACATGAAACTGTTTAAGTGTACTGGTACACAAGCGAGCGAACTGATACGCAAGCGAATGAACCGGTACCTCGCGGGTGAGAAGGAGACGCAGTTGCCGGTCTGCTTTAATGCCGCACCGCATTTTTCCCCTTTCTAGTTTTGAAGTTGATCGACTGTAAGCAATATAGTTTCAACACAGATCAGTTACTGGCAATTAATTGTTATATTAATAATTGTTTGATTTAGTTTTTTTTTAAATATTTTCTCTTTTGTTGAAAAGAGGTTAAGTACTATCATATAAATGTGTTATATCGTTATTCAAAGAGTGTTCCTTGTTTTAAATGTACAAGTATTTCACCAATGTTTCAATGTAAAATATTCTGTCCACGAATATTATGATATTGAGGTCGACAGTAATTCTCATCAAGATACAGTCACCGCTTAGTTAGTGAAACAATTGAGCTTGAGAATTACGTCCAGCTTGTTGAGAACACGCCAACAAAGCTAACTTGTTAGCATCCTTGACTTGGCCACAGAGTAGGTGATGGAATATTGAATAGTGTCATGGGAATACGTATACACGCAAGATAAACCCTATCATATTCGCTTTGCAAAGAAAAGAATTACTGAAGTGCTTCGCATTGAAAAGAATTACTAAAGTGCGAGATCTGGGTCCTTGATTCAAAGCTTATCTTTGTATCACACATTGATAACATTCTTAAAAAAGCGTACAATGTAAATTAGTATTTATATTGAGAATAATAAAGCAATTTAAAAGCACACAAACTTATAAAATTAAGTTTCATATTTTTGTTAGGATTTCCATCCTTTATTTGGAATCCGTTTTTCAAAATTCGTGTTGATCAAATTTAAAGGAACCAAAAGAAAATTACGAACGCCTTAGATTAAAAAACCGGTAATATATATACTGATTATGACATATCGGTAAACAGACATAGAATTGATTCTTGAAAAAAGAAAGATCTTTAAAAAGACGTCTTTTATTGATACTGTTATTTTGCACAAATCAAATTTGAAAAAATGAACTCTGGCGTTCCGTGCCAGTGCTCTGCCTTCCCACTTGTAAATCTAAACAATTTGTTATGTTTTTAAAGTCATAACCCTCACTTCTAGGATTTTCAAATTTGGTTTGTGTATTAATCCTAGAAGTGAGGGTTGTCACTTTAAAAACATAACAAACTGTTATTTTGTACAAAATAATTAATAATGTTATGAATTGTCTCTGGTTGTCGCAATGTATAAACATAAAAATACCTCGCCCACAAAAACGCACATGTCATTCAAACGAATTATTTCATGTAAAGTCTTGTTTAGTTGTTATGTAGAAAATAGTTTTGTTCGTCGTGTGAGTAAGTATTACTCGTAAAATAATACTATTCACCACGGTTATAATGTAGATATAACTACCTGTTCCGGTTTTTCAAATTTCTAAAACAATTTTTTTTTTTTAATTCTCATAATACTTGTAACATCTCTTATAGTTTTTTATACGTTTGTATAATTTTAATAGACTGTTCGCTATTATACTTGTTAATTAAGGAAAGTATAGGTGTGGTATCTGTTTTTTAACTTAGTATTTCATTTGTAAGACTGTTTCTGAATAAATAAAAAAAATATATAAAACAATATTTATTTTATTGATAAGAATCGTTAATTGTAAAAATCAAAAATGTACTTACAATATTATTTGAATTGTTTGGGTTTTAAATAATTTTATAGTTTAATAACACTCACCGTAATGACTAAATAGGAGATGCTTAAAGCTATTGTAAGACCAAATTTGTTATTTAATAGTAAATAAATAAATATGAATATAAAAAAATGTAATCTTAACCATTTAAACTATACTTTTACTCATATCAGCTTTGGGACCAATTAACGCATTAATGATCTTATTATTTTTTCGATATAGTGACGAAAAAATATCAAAATGATAACGAAAGAAAAAATCTGAACAAAAACAGTTTCACTGTAATAAATTGCGCCAAGTACACGTTCACAACTTTTGATATACAAAAATACCATAGAGAAATTATCACTTCACAAAAAGATGTAAAATCAATGAAAAGATAGCCCAAGCAGCCGTTATGATTTTTAATTGAAAAAAATTTGTGGTAAATTTAACAATTACGAACAACTTTTCAAACGTACTTGGCGTGCGTCATTGAGTACCACAAATTTTTTCAGATGTGTTGTAATATTGTCACAATATCCCTCAGATAATTAATTTATGTCAACAGTCAGTAGTTTAGTAATTATCTTAACTCCTGTTCTTTTTCTCTTCACAGCATTATTGCATGCTTTAAGCGCGATCGCGCGAAGGCATAGCTCTACTAGCGCCTGAAAATCAAGTTTTCTATCTCGTCAAGAAAAATTTCAAGTTTAATCATAATCCTTCAATAATTATTTTTTTTTCATCAAAAACGATCCAAAAAGAAATGTCGAAGTTATGTAAAAAATATCACCTTTTTTCGAAATTTCTCGTTTTTGATAGCTCCCGAACGAATCAATCGATTTTGGCGGGACTGGCTGCAATAGATGCAGTATTTCGAGTCTAAGAGCAGGGGGTATACTCTCTTTCTCCGAAACGAAACTTCGTCAACGGACGAAATTTAAACGAAGCTTCGGGAGTGACCCTACTCTATTTTGCTTTCGGACACATCGACGAAGTTGGGACAATAGACAATATTCGTGAACGAATGGTGAACGATTGGAATGAACATTATTGTAATCCAACTAATTTGAATAGTTCTATTTCATGCCAACGTTGGGTAGTAACTAATGACAACCAAAAATATCTGTATTACAGACCCAATGTAAACAGGTCAAATTAGTACTTCAGTAGGTCTAATGAATTATCATTCGTTTCGAAGTTTCGTCCCGAACATCATTGCTTGACATTTCGTATTTCTAAACCTACTCTAAATCATTTAAGTTCCGAACGAAAATATGAAGATGACGGCTATTTTTTTTAAGAGGGAATCCGCCTGCTTCATTCACATTGGAATTCATCCTCGGTGAACTCGGGAATATTAATACCACCCTTGATACATTAGTTATGTAAAACATAGCATGTTATAATTTATTTTATTCTGTAATTTCCTTGGTAGGAAATTACAAATATTGTACTCTAGAGGTTGTACTCTAAGTCGGGAATTTCAATAATATTAAATTTATTGCATAAGCGGCGTTGGTTTCTTCAATGTTCTTAATGTTTTTCACGCAGAGCAAGCCAATTTGCAACAAAAAACCACCAAACGAAAATCAAAAGGTAACATCTTTGGTTTCGTCAAATTGACGTTAAAATTCCGAACAAACAGCTGTCATCTTCATATTCGTTCCGAATGTAAATGAATTAGAGTAGGTTTATAAATTCGAAATGTCAAGCAATGACGTTCGAGACGAAACTTCGAAACGAATTGAACCGTAGTAGGAAACATCCGAAACTTCAATCGAAACTTCGTTTTTCGTTGAATTAGAGTAGAGCTCCTGATGAGATTTTGTAATCGACTAGTGGAGTTATTTAAAAATTATTCCAAAAAAAAAACATTTTTTGATAATCTTATTTTTGAGAATTCTCAAAATTAAGCGAACTGAATCGATTCAAATTTTTACCAAATTTAATGGCAATGATACTCTTTGGATCGTCAATTATCTCGATCCGATTGATCGAGCTGTTCAAAACTTATAGATTCATATGGTTGCATCAAAATAATCATCAGTAGGGTCAATGACTTGGTGAGAAGCGGCTGAGAGAATTATTGTCCCTAAAGTTTTTCGCATCAGTTCTTTGGGCTTGGTTATCAGACATGAATAAATTTGGGGTATTCAATGACGCACGCCAAGTACGTTTGAAGAGTTGTTCGTAATTGTTAATTTTACCACAAAAATTTTTCAATTAAAAATCATAACGGCTACTTGGTCTATCTTTTCTTTAATTTTACATCTTTTTGTAAAGTGATAATTTCTCCATGGTATTTTTGTAAATCAAAAGTTGTGAACGTGTACTTGGCGCAATTTACTACAGTGAAACTTTTTGTTCAGATTTTACATCTTTTTGTAAAGTGAAAATTTCTTTTTGGTATTTTTGTAAATCAAGAGTTGTGAACATGTACTTGGTGCAATTTTCTACAGTGAAACTGTTTTTGTTCAGATCTTCTAAATATCTGGAAAATACCGCGTCAATGGTGGTCCCATATTTTGTTGTGGATTCTTGTGGATCATAATTCATTTCAAATTCAATGTTTAAGAAAAAAAGTTGTCAACCGCTCTGATTTTTTATCAAGTGAAAAGAAACTGATAAATTTATTTATCGTAGTTTTATATTTTAACATGAGATGGCACTCGTTTTCCATTGAATGGACCACAACTGTCGACTAACACATTTTCATATTATTAATATTTCAAAAATAACAATGTAAATAAAAAATTAATAATATTAAGGTTATTTTTGATAAAATTAATTTACCAAAAAGCAAACGAAAAATCAGCAAAAAAAGTGAGTATAATTTAACTTGCAAGATTTGATTACTGATAGACAACGGGACAGGTGACTAAATAAAAATGCTTGTCATAATAATAAAATAAAAACGTGATAAAAAAATTAAGTAATTAAAAAAAAATCAAGAGATCCAGCCTCGAACCTGGGACCTTCTGCACAAAAAGCATACATAATAACCGCTGTTTGACGGCAATTGTAATTAATTTTGCGAAATATCTATATGGATCTAGTAAGTCGACTTCAAAATAAAAAATTCGACCGAAATTAGGAAAATCTCTCGTAGAATCGAAAAACGGGGGAGCGAAAATTTTATAAATTAGTATAACGCTAAATAATAAAAAAAACGATATAATTTTTGGTGTTTTATAAAAAGAACTAATAATTACACTATTTAAAGTGAGTGTAAAGTGTTGTTATGAAAGTAGTAATAAAATAAATCGTGTTAAGAATATGTAATACATGTAATACAATTATAATTTAAAACGTCTAGCTTTTAAGGACAATTTTACGAAAAACAGTATGCTATTAACACAGCGATATTCAACAGTATACGAAATTTATTTAACGATCTTCACAGCACTCGTCGCGACCCACTTAACGCTGTTCAAAATTGCTGTAATGGTTTGGTGACAGGGCAGAGAGCTCGAAAGGAAACGAAAATACTTTACATTGAGTCGTCAGAGGTTCGAATCATTTGAAAATGTGTAATAAATGTTCATTGAACGTCAGCTCTAGCACTTTATGTCACATAAATTCGATCCGCAGGAATAGTTCTCATGGCTTCTACAGACTGCACAAGCACAATGGCTTCGATTTATTCAGAAATTTCTAGTACTGCTCGACGCACAAAACTCCAACATTATAAAATTCCAACTTCACCTTATACTTTTTAGGATTCTAAAAGAAAATATTAAAACTTGACGTATTTTGAAAATATAAAGCGAGTTTATTTACAATCTTACGACTAATTTTTTTTTTTTTTCTATCGAGGAAACTGCAACTAAGCGTATTTCCCAATTATTGTACTATTTATTGAGCAAATCCTGAAATAGCATGTATATATAATATAAAATAAGGCACTAAAACATGTCATTGACTATGCTCATAGGGCAAGGGCAGGTAACCAGGGCGTACAAGTCATATTTGAAGGTTATATTAAAAATTAATTAATAATAATTTATTACTTATCTTATCAACAATTAATTTGGGTTAAAATTAAACTCATTCAACACATATTTGACGCTTGGAAAGAGTCACAGGATGCATTGGGCATTATTTGTGATTTGTCCAAAGCATTTGACTGCGTCCACCATGAAATTCTAATCCTATAGCATTATGAAACGCATAAAGCAAATGTTAACGATTTAGATCTAGGTACTTAATGTTTGTAATCATTTTTGTTGCAGTAATGATTTATACTTTATGATTTCACATAAATTTGGGCGCATTGCAAATGAATTCTTACCGGCATTTCAACTCTACTTTTTATTAACATATGGTATATTAAGATATTTAAAAGAAATATTCAAAAGTTAATCCACCGGTGGAATGGTTGATATAGCAAAAATAAAAACTGCACTAAAAAGGTCTAACTCAAGCACAGATAAGCAGGTATGTTTCTTTCACGAGATTAAAGTTTTCTTCAAATAGGAAGTTTTAAAAGCGGAGCGGTGCGTATTCAATTTAATTTGAATGGCGGTCGGTGAACAAAAGGGAAAGGGTCGCTGCGGTCATCTAATGGCAATATAGCGAGAAAACCCTCGATATACGTGTATGGGCGCAGCGTGGATAGATATTGGCGCGAGGATTCAAAATTACTATAATATATTAAATTTAAACAAATAAATTAATATAATATTAAAGCCCATGAAAAAATTTTAAATTATTTTGTAACATTGAAAAAGGAATTGGCGCATCACATAATAAAAAAAAAACTAACGAAAAAATTCCGGACTTTGGATATAGGTATCTAGAAGACGACTAGGTAACTAAAAATTAAAAAATAAATATTGCCTGAAATATTTGAAGTCAATGGTACTTTGCATTTTATATACATTTGTTATGGAAGAGGAAGACAAAGTGATCACCGTCAGAGTCGCCTTTTCCGAAGCTACTAATAAATTTAACAACTTAGTTTTTATGTTGTATATAACTTAACATAATAACACTGTATATACTTAGCCCTGCGCTTGCTTTTTTGTCATAAATAATAAAGTTAGGGTAAAATTTCTAAGCGTACACTTAGAAGCGGAGAGAACGTGACCAAAATTTATATCTAATGTTATAAATCTTCAGATAACTACATCCTATAGGTATTTTATAGTAAAAACTTGAGCATCATCAGTATGCATGCATCATAATGCACATTACCATGCATACTGATGATGCTCAAGAAGCACAGAAATATATGTTTTTCTGTTTTATCATTCTCTTATTTTAGAAGTTACGG
>CATIXQ010000029.1:9492404-9527181 GCA_949711755.1 Leptidea juvernica | reverse complement strand
GAAGTTTCATGGTAACTAACATGGTAAATGTATTAGCATTCTCTTATCAAAGAAGTCCCAGGGGGGGGGGACACACTTTTTACCACTTTGGAAGTGTCTCTTGCGCAAACTATTCAGCTTAGAAAAAAATGATATTAGAAACCTCAATATAATTGTAAGACCTATCCATAGAATCCATGAAAAAAAATTTTTGCATTTCAGCTGTAAGTATGGGGAACCCCCAAAATTAATTGTTTTTTTTTCTATTTTTGTGTACTAGATATGATGAATCTATAAGGGTTCCTTTTTTGGCATTTGGCTACGGAACCCTTAAGGAATGACGTAGTGTAGTGAAGTATTCGGAAATAATGTAGTAATCAGAAATGTTTGTCAAAGTAATTGAGCTAAAAATGAAACAAAAACGTATTTCTAAATGATTTTATATATGTCTATTTATAATATATCATGGCCTACGTCTGTTAAACATAAAAAAAAACCAAACGACTCCAAAAATTACAACAATTCTAACTAGAATTATATCAATTAATTAGATTGTATAAAAATACGCAATTATTTTTATACTTTTTAGTGCATATTATATCTACTTTTTTGGAATTGTGTTTTTGAAGTCGGTTGTTTTTTTGTTAATTGTTTTTTATTTTTATTGATATTGAAGTACACTAACTTACAATGTGTCTAAATATGTGTAGATATACAAAATTTTTCAATGCAGCAATGAACTAAGTAAGTTCTTTGCAATTTGATTACAGACAGAAATTCTGCCACAGATCGCACCCTTACTGTAAGTCGTTGAGGAGTCCCATTGATCATCATATTCGACTACGACAATAACTTGACCATAACTATGTTATGGTAGATGACTTAAATATCCGGATAGCATAAAAAGATTCAGCCGAGTATCGTTAATTTGCTCCTAAGAATTGAGGATTCCCGTTACTTTCTCATAGATTCCGTAATCAGAACCTAACCAAACTCTCACCAAACTAACTTTGAAGTATATCCTTTCCAATAAAAACAAATCATCGAAATTGGTTGGCGCGATATTGAGTTATTCGTAAATTTATCATCCACTTTGCTATACGTATGTATAATAAAATTTAAAAATTGTATGGTTTTCTCATGTATGCCATTGTCTGATCTGGACCAATTTTTTAATTACGGGAAGCAACACCTTCCAAATAAAAAAAAGAATTATCAAAATCGGTTCACCTAGTTGAAAGTTTTGAGGTAACAAACATAAAACGAAACATACAAAAAAAAAGAAAAATACAGGACAGAATACGACTTCAATCCATACGAGAACAAACAAAATTAAATGATCTGAAATATTATATTAAAAACCTCAAATGGAGATGGACAGGCCACATGATCAGGAATAAAAATACAAATGGTCAAAAAACATTACAGAATGGTATCCTAGACAATATAAAAGGAAAAACGGCAGACCACGTCTTAGATGGGAAGATGACATAAAAAAAGTAGCAGGTGCAATCTGGTCGAGAAAAGTGAGAGACCACTCACTATGGAAAAGATTGGGGGAGGCCTATGACGAAAGGCAAGATATCCAATAATTACCGGTATAAATAGTAATTACTTATAAATGAAAATAAAAAAAAAAATATAAATAGAATTTCAATATAGGTTAGATTAGATTAGTTAGGTAAGGAATCATTGTACACAATTAAGGATTGTAAATAAAGGCTTTTATTATTATAAATAATAAATTGATAAGGATTAATAACGTTTTTTTAGCTTAGCTTTTATATTACCGCTTTATAATAACAATTTTTTTATTAATTATTAAAATATATATTAGATATGTTATCCTTAAGAGATAGACCCCACATCTTTCTGTAGTCCTATAAAAGAAAGAAATTTTGCCCTGTGCTGCCCCGGGGCGTAAAAAGAATAGGGTAGTCCCAGGTCCAAGGGAGTACGGGTAAGAGGCGACTACGGGCTTTTTGAAAGTGGGAGAGTCACGCTGCTGTCTTATGACGTCAGCACAATCGGGCCAGACTCATCCGGGTTACTTACCACACTCGCACAGAATTCCGGCGTGAAGTAGCGGCCTAGTGCCGCTATGTTTCGCATAGGTTAGTGTCGAGGACCGGAGGCCATTCCCCCCCCCCCCCCCCCCCCCCCCAACAAAATATGAGAGCGGTCCTAAAAAAGAAAGTACCCCAGGAGGGTACCGGCTCTTGTAGAGCCGGAGAACCCTCCCCGAGCATTCGCGCTCGGGCTGCCCCTCGTATTCTGGGGAGGGCACAGTACCGCGTATGTCACAGGACAAACAGGGCAGCAACACCACGGCACCACGCTCCACGCTTAATGTGGACTTTTGTAACATCCGGGGAATTCACTCCAACTTAAACGCCGTCCACCACCACCTTGAGACGGCGCAGCCGGCCTTGTGTTTCCTTACGGAGACGCAGATATCTCGACCTAGCGATACGTCATATTTAACGTACCCCGGGTACAAAATTGAGCATAATTTCATGCCTCATGCCGGGGTATGTGTGTACGTTAGGGAGGATATCTGCTGTCGCCGTCTCGGCAATTTTGAGGGTAGGGGCCTGTCTTCTCTCTGGCTCCGCGTAGATTAAGAGGACCGCGTCCGCATCTATGCGTGTGTCTACAGGTCCCATAGTGGTAACGCAGAAACGGATCACCTCATGGGCTGCGTTCAAGCGGCATTTGATGACGTGCTTGTTCAGATCCCCTCCGCTGAAATCGTAGTCTTGGGTGATTTCAACGGGCACAATGCCGAATGGCTTGGATCACGTACCACAGACTACGCAGGGCGATCTGTGCATAATTTTGCATTGGCGTATGGTCTGTCCCAATTGGTTGAGTCGCCGACGCGGCTCCCGGATGTGGATAGCTACATGCCGTCCTTATTAGATCTTCTGCTGACTACACATCCCGATGGTTACCAGGTCTCTGTCGACGCCCCTCTCGGAACGTCCGACCATTGCCTGGTCAGAAGTGTAGTGCCTATCCGACGCCAACGTCGCAGACCACCAGCGACCCGCCGCGTTTGGCACTACAAGTCAGCAGATTGGGATAGGATGCGTTCCATTTTTGCATCCTACCCTTGGGGCGGGGTTTGTTTCCCTTCGGATGATCCTAGTGCCTGCGCCGTTGCAGTAGCCGATGTGATACTGCAGGGCATGGATATTTTTATACCAAGCTCTGTAGTGCCGATCGGTGGCAGATCACAGCCCTGGTTCGATGCGTCAGTTAAAGCAGCATCTGACTGCAAAAAACAGGCGTATCGAACTTGGGTTGCGGCGCTGGGCTCAAAGGATCGAAGCACGTCGTCAAAAACGGCGAGCAGCTTTCCAGTTACCCGACCGGACCATGCAAGTTCTGGTCGTTGTCGAAAGCTGCTCTTGGTAACTTCAACCAGCCGTTCATGCCGCCGTTGCACATGAGGAATGACACCCTGGCCCATACGGCAAAAGAGAAAGCCGATCTCCTGTGCACTCTTTTTGCCTCCAACTCGACTCTTGACGACAACGGAAAAACACCGCCGACCATCCCGCGGTGTCAGAGCTCCATGCTTGAAGTACAGTTCCGACAGAAAACTGTTAGGCGAGCTCTGTTTTCGTTGGACGTCAGGAAGTCGAGCGGGCCGGATGGCATTTCTCCAACCGTGCTTAGAATGTGTGCCCCTGAGTTGACGCCGGTGCTAACGCGTTTATTCCGGCACTCTTATTCAAAAGGCGTAGTCCCTGATTCATGGAATTCAGCCCTTGTCCATCCGATCCCAAAAAAAGGAGACAGTTCGGATCCGGCAAACTACAGGCCTATTGCTATTACCTCCCTACTCTCCAAAATTATGGAGAGCATAATTAACCGCCAGCTCTTGGTATACCTTGAGGGTCACCAGTTGATCAACGACCGGCAGTACGGCTTTCGCCATGGTCGGTCGACTGGCGATCTTCTGGTATACCTAACACATAGATGGGCGGCGGCTATTGAAAGCAAGGGGGAAGGCCTGGCAGTTGGTCTGGATATAGCGAAGGCCTTTGATCGTGTATGGCACAAGGCGCTCCTCGCAAAACTTCCATCATTTGGGCTTCCCGAGAGCTTATGCAAGTGGACCTCCAGCTTCCTCACTGGGCGCAGCATACAGGTCGTTATCGACGGTTATTGCTCGAATCCCAAGCCCGTGAACGCTGGAGTGCCCCAAGGCTGTGTGCTATCTCCCACGCTGTTTCTTCTGCATATCAATGATATGTTAAACACCGCCAACATGCATTGCTATGCAGACGACAGCACTGGTGATGCCGTATACACGGGCCATGCAGGTCTCTCTCGGGAAAACGTCGACCAGTGCCGGGAGAAACTTGTGTCTTCTATCGAGTCCTCTCTCGAGAAGGTCGCGGAATGGGGTAAGTTGAACCTTGTCCAATTTAACCCCCAGAAAACTCAAGTTTGCGCGTTTACCACTAAAAAAACCCCATTTGCCGTATCACCGCTCTTCGAGAACACTTCCCTTAAAGCCTCGCCTAGTATCGGAATACTGGGTCTCGAAATCTCGAGCAATTGCCAATTCCGTGGCCATCTGGAGGGCAAAGCCAAACTGGCTACAAAGAAACTGGGCGTCATAAATAGAGCACGGCAATACTTCAAGCCGGCCTACATTCTAGCGCTCTACAAAGCGCAGGTCCGGCCTCACATGGAGTATTGCTGTCATCTCTGGTCTGGCGCATCCCAGTATCAGCTCGATCCATTTGACCGCGTGCAACGCAGAGCAGCTCGAATTGTCGGGGACCCAGTACTCTGTGAACGGCTGGATCACTTGGCGTTGCGTAGAGACGTCGCTTCATTGTGTGTCTTCTACCGCATATATCACGGGGAGTGTTCCGAAGAGCTGTTCAACCTGATTCCTGCCGCCGAATTTCACCTTCGCACGACACGCCACAAGTTACGATATCATCCCCACCATCTGGATGTGTGGCGGTCCTCCACAGTGCGGTTTTCAAGGAGCTTTCTTCCTCGTACCACGAATCTGTGGAATGAGCTTCCTTGTGCGGTGTTTCCGGGACGATACGACATGGGTACCTTCAAGAAAAGCGCGTACACCTTCCTTAAAGGCCGGCAACGCTCTTGTGATTCCTCTGGTGTTGCAGGAGAGTGTGGGCGGCGGTGATCACTTAACACCAGGTGACCCGTACGCTCGTTTGTCCTCCTATTCCATAAAAAAAAAAAGAAACACAATTCCATTATTCATTATTTTGTTATATCTCAAGGGGCTTAGACAGCGTTTTAGTTGAAAGCTCCCAGAGGGCTTACTTTTTACCGCCATCTCCCACAAATATCATTAATGTTTACACCAATTTAAACCTTCCTCGCAAACTACGCTATTCATTGACGAAAACAGCATGAATATCGGTGCAGTGGTTTTTGAGTTTATCGCGAAACAGACAGACGGACAGATGCAGAGGACATTGTTTTATAATATGTAGTGATACTGTAGGTATATAATATGATATGTTTGAGAAGTTATTAACTGTTGTCTAGTACCTACTCGATATTGTTGGTTTCTCTTATATTATTTTTTTAATTATTAATTCTCATAATATTTCTATTAATTATACAGATGACTAATAATGATGATTTATTGTATTTTGGAAGTGAAAACTTCTTGAGGCTACTACTACTGCTTTACGCTGAGCTCTTTATTTTTTGAATATTGAATGAGACTGATTTGTCACGCTCGGCTATGAAACGCTAATTCCGGTTAAGTCAGCTCGAGTCAAATTTATCGGATAATTTAAATATAATCAATGACGATTAAAGACATTATAAGTTATAAGCATTTACAATACAAATTTTAAATATCTTAGATCATCTAGATAGACTTACGTCCGTTCCCAATATCTAGCCTATCTATCGTGCGGCCTACTTGAGATAAAAAGCGTAACTATCGTTGACTTTTCTGTCCCAATAAACTTATCGACGGTAACTCACCTTATCCGTACACGCTGTCTGTCAATGGACGGACTTATAGCTTACCAGCGATAGATGTTTGTATGGAAATTGCAATTCAAGCGTGCGTCGGCGATAAGAATGACTTATCGGGTATATTGTGAAAGCTTCAGATTATTGACAGCTAATTACAGACAGTAGAAGGTAGTAATTTATTTCTATAGATAGTATATTGGGAATGGCCGTATGATAGCTGTGAAAATGTCGAAAAAAATTTAGTTTAGAATTAACATCTATTTTGAACTATTTTAAGCAATTCACGCACACTTACACAATACGTGTCATACAAATGTATAAGACGTAGCTTGTCACATACACTAAAGTACAAAACCTGGCCTGTTTTTATCGGTTGTCTAGAAGCAAGAGACTATCTTACCCCAAAAGTTATCAAAGGTAAATATTATCAGTTTGTGACTATACAACAAAGCACTAGATGTATTTTGTATCTTCACTTCTATCGTGTCTTCAGTTCACAACTTTTTCCCTTACTGCCATAGTGAAACATTAGGCCCTTAAAAAGCTTCAATTCAAGATTAACAGAAAGTACTTTTTAGCCTTACATAATGTATATGTAAAATATGACTGTAACAGCTGTGAACAGGTTGATAAAAATAGCGGAGAGTTGTTACCCTCTAATTTCAGCAACGCATGCACACTAAAACGATGTGACGTACATATCGCGAGTGTAAGACACGTGAAGAAGTGTAGGGATCATTTTAGTATTTTTTCCTATGCTTTGAGTAAGTTATTATTTCTGATATTATTAACATACTGGTAATAGTAAAAACAATTTTACAACAGAAACGTAAGTACCATGTAAAAAATTGAAAACCATAAAATTTAAGAACGATTTACACTGAACGACACAATCCCTTTTGATTTATTTTTTAATGTATTTTATTTATAACTAAAGCTAAAAGCTTTATTTAACAAAAAATACATCAGTTTATTTATAAAAAACATATATATTATGAGTCTATTAAAGGATTACTAAAATGTAGCAATATTTTTTTTCTTATTAGGGCTTATCAACAATTAATGCGGATACTAGACTCATTGAGCACATCTTTGACGCCTGAGAAGAGTCAGAATATATTGGGCATTTTTTGTGATTTGTCCAAAGCATTTGACCGCGTCCACCATGAAACTTTACTCCTAAAACTAAAGCATTATGGAGTGAAATATAGAGCCCTGAATCTGTTAAAATCATATTTAAGCGAAAGAGTTCAGATAGTCGATGTAAATGGCAAACGGTCTTCGGGTAAACCTGTGGGAATAGGTGTTCCACAGGGTTCTATTCTCGGTCCTTTCTTGTTTCTTATATATATTAACGATCTACCGTTTGTGGTAGATGATAGCTATGAGATTGTATTGTTTGCTGATGATACTACACTTATTTTTAAAGTGAATCGAAGATACATAATAGCTTTAAGGGTAAATGTATACACTTCTATAATAAAGTCCCAGCCACTGTTCAGGCATTATCTATAAATAAATTTAAATTTTTTATAAAAAAAGGGCTCTATAAAAATCCTATTACTCCACTGCAGAATCATCATATCTCAATGATCGGACAGCCTGGGACTAGATTATGATTATTTTATAGCGATAGAAATGACTGTACAATACTGTAAATTTTTATTGAAAAGAGCGCAAAAAAATAATGCTGGGAGAGTTTCTTACGCCGCTTCTTCTCTCTCAGAGCGCCATTTGTTTCCGAAGCGGTAGTAGTATCTAGTAGTTATTAGAAATGACATCAAAAAGAATTATAAAGGAATCAATTTTGAGAAAATAAATGCCTTTTTATGCCTTTTTTTAACAATTTATACAATTGTGCAGGAATAAAGGTTTTCCCCATCCATATGTTGTATAAAAAACAATACAGTAATGTCAATTTCTAATAGCGACAAAACTGAATTACATAATATTAAAATATTATGCGCTCAATATATAGAAAATATCGGTTAAAAGCTAGAGTTAGAGTTCGTAGTGTATCGAGTCTTGCTTGTTATAAATCAGGTGTCCATCCGGTATTGAAGCTGTTATATTGTATATGTTACTGAGATACAAGAGCCACTAAATTTATGTGAAGATTTTGTTAAATCGAGTGCATTTCATGGCACAAGTTTAATTCTATGTGCTACACTATCTTTCCCCGGCATTTTTATACTTAAGCGTACCTATGCTTCTATTACTTTTCGGGGTTCCCTAGCCAAATGGCAAAAACGGAATCCTTATAGGTTTGTCATGTCTGTCTGTCTGTCCGTGTATCCCACAGCCACTTTTTCCAAATTATGAGAGCTCATTTGCACTGTATGATTTTGAGCAGACTTTTTGCCTTTTTCTATTATCAGTTAGATAATCTGAAATTCGACAGCAAGAGTAAAAGCAGATAAAAAACCCCATTTGTCGTATCACCGCTCTTCGACAACACTTCCCTTACAGCCTCGCCTAATATCGGAATTCTGGGTCTCGATATCTTGAGTGATTGCCAATTCCGTGGCCATCTGGAGAGCAAAGTCAAATTGACTTCGGAGAAACTGGGCGTCATGAATAGAGCACGGCAATACTTCAAGCCGACCCACATTCTAGAGCTGTACAAAGTGCAGGTCCAACATGTGAGCCAGACCAGAGATGACAACAATACTCCATGTATTGCTGTCATCTCTTGTTTGGCGCAACCCGGTATCAGCTCGATCCATTTGACCGCGTGCAACATAGAGCAGCTCGAATTGTCGGGGACCCAGTGCTCTGTGAACGGCTAAATCACTTGGCGTTACGTAGAGACATCGTTTCATTGTGTGTCCTCTACCGCTTTTATCATGGGGAGTGCTCCAAAGAGCTGTTTCGCCTAATTCCTGCCGCCGACTTCCACCTGCGAAAGCACGACACGCCACAAGTTAGGATATCATCCCCACCATCTGGATGTGTGGCGGTCCTTCACAGTACGGTTTTCAAGGAGTTAAATATGACGTATCGCTAGTTCGAGATATCTGCGTCTCCGTAAGGAAACACAAGGCCGGCTGCGCCGTCTCAAGGTGGTGGTGGACGGCGTTTAAATTGAAGTGAATTCCCCTGATGTTACAAAAGTCCACATTAAGCGTGGAGTGGGGTGCCGTGGTGTTGCTGCCCTGTTTGTCCTTTGATATGCGCGGTACTGTGCCCTCCCCAGAATATGAGGGGCAGCCCCAGCGAGAATGCTCGGGGAGGGATTCTCCGGCTCTGGTAGAGCCGGTACCCTCCTGGGGTAATATCTCTTTTAGGACCGCTTTCATAATCTTGTTTGGGGGGGGAGGGAAAACCTATGCGAAACATAGCGGCACTAGGCCGCTACTTCACACCGGTATTCTGTGCGAGTGTGGCAAGTAATCCGGACGAGTCTGACCCGATTGTGCTGACGTGATAATCGTGACTCTCCCACTTTTAAAAAGTCCGTAGTCGCCTCTTACGACACCCTTGGGCCTGGGACTCCCCTATAATTTTTACGCCCCGGGGAAGCAGAGGGCAAAAGCTATGGAATGAACTTCCTTGTGCGGTGTTTCCGGGAGGGTTAGATATGGGTACCTTCAAAAAAAGCGCGTATACCTTCCTTAAAGGCCAGAAACGCTCCTGTGATTCCTATGGTATTGCAAGAGAATGTGGGCGGCGGAGATCACTTAGCAGCAGGTACGCTCTTTTGTCCTCCTTTTTCATAAAAAAAGATAAGATTTAATAAACAAAAAACCTTCGGAACATCAGCGGGCATAATTATTAGAGTATTATTTACTTACGCTTAAAACTGTACTGTGTTTTATGCAGCCTACTAGAATAAGTAACAAATAACATTACGAGAAACATCTCTTTATTTTATAGTTCCCGGGGTAACTGAGCCTTGAGAAATCAAACGGAGCTAGGTTACCTATCCCGCACATGATCGCCATTGTATTAATTCATAATTAGAAGCATTTTTAATTTATTACAAACAAATTCAATTTTTTTACAAAAATAACATAACTATGTCATGTTAAATAGTATTGGTAAACAGTGAATAATTTTTCATACAAATTTTATCTAGATTGAATGATTAACATGGCTTCAACTGTAAATGTTAGGGGTACATAGGCTGCACTAAAAGTATCGGGAAAGGAATATTTCCACTGTTCCTATCATATTAAAATCTTTTTAATTGAAAACTCCTTGGTTTTAGGAATCGAATACGATTTATTTATTTAAAAAAAGATTATCGGTCTTGTCACAAGGTCTTGTCAAACTTGTTTAGTCGTTGAGAAAATGGAATTGACTCGAGAAAATTCTAGAGCGATGATTTATTATGACTTTCGAAGTGTTTTAACACAAAAACAGTGTGTTGACCGGATGAATTCTGCGTTTGGTGATGAAGCCCCATCAAAAACCACAATTTATCGCTGGTTTGCTAAATTTCAACGTGGACGTGTCAAGCTCAGTGACGATCCCGTCAAGGTCGTCCAAAAACTGCAGTCACCAAAGAAAACGTTGATGCAGTCGGAAGATCGACATGTGATATACCGCGAAATTCAGGCAACTTTAGACATTGGCATGAGTCAAATACAAATAATCTTGCATGAACAATTAGGTGTAAAAAAGTTGTTTTCCCGATGGATACCGCATTTGCTCTGTGAAGAGCAAAAAGCGGCTCGCGTTACTTGGTGCGTCAGAACTCTCGAAAGATTCCACCCAGATCGTCAAATGCTGTATACAACATCGTATCAGGTGTCGAATCCTGGATATACGCGTACGACCCCGAAACAAAAAACCAGTCACGAGTTTGGGTGTTCGAAAATGAGCTAAAGCCAACAAAAATTGTTCGTTCACGGAGTGTTGCAAAAAAAATGGTGGCCACGTTTGTCTCCAAAACCGGCAATGTTGCTACTATTCCTCTTGAGGGACAAATAACGGTTAATGCAGAATGGTATGCTAGCATTTATTAGCCACAGGTCGTTTCTGAACTCCGTAAAGAGAACTGCAACCGCCGCATCATCCTCCATCACGACAATGCGAGTTCTCACACCGAGCACAGAACAAAAGAGTTTTTAGAGCAAGAAAACATAGAATTATTAGACTATCCGCCGTACAGCCCTGACGTAAGCCCTTATGATTTCTACACTTTCCCTAAAATAAAGAATAAATTGCGTGGTCAGAGATTTTCATTACCTGAAGAAGCTGTGGATTCCTACAAAACGGCCATTTTGGAGACCCCAACTTCCGAATGGAATGGTTGCTTCAATGATTGGTTCCATGGTATGGAAAAATGTGTCAAATTTCGCGGAGAATACTTCGAAAAGCAATAAATACATTTTTAAATAGTAATGTTGTGTCACTTCCTTGATTCCCGAAATTTTCAGTGCTGCCCTCGTACTTTGGTGATTTTTTTTCTGTCACTCTCTGTAAAAAATAGAAATGTAAAGAAACAATGAATTTTCTTCTCATATTCTATTGAAATATAATATTTTTTTGTAAAAATAAAGGCTTTACATAAACCGTTAAGAAATGGTTTCAATTATGCGCTATTTTAGCGATATCTCAGGATAGCGGCCTTAAGGTATTTGTTTTACATAAGTTCGTAGCATGCATACACATTGCTATGCGGTGCTCTCACGGACAACAAAATATATAGCTTAAACGGGTTTGATCTAGGTATGATATGAGTACCTGCATAAATAAACGCATCCATCAACTTAAACCTCTTACAAAAAAGACGTTCCTCGCGCCCGCAGAATCCACCTGCTGAGCTGTTTTGGCGCCAAACCCGGCGCTGTGCTACTTGAGACGGTGTATCCACTTATGTTTACAATAGTCGAGGTATTATTATGGGGCTAATGTTAAGGGCTGCTATATAAACAAGCTTGGTTTTTGTAAACAAAAAACGTGATTTAAGGCCACAACACAACCTGTGATTTCTCAAATATCTGTGTTATTTGATTCTCACTTCTCTTTACAACTATTATGAAATTAATTGTTAATGTATATAAATAAAATTATTTTTAGTGAAATCACAAGCAAAGCAAAGCAAAAAGAATCTACCATATGTTTGGAAATGGGCTTGTGAGAAGAATATACAATAAACTCTACTTTGAAATATCTATGAGTATCTGCCATCTGTCTCCCGCTTCAGATTTGCAATCATTGTCAGTCGGTGACTTTTTTCTCCTACGGATCTTCTCACTTCTGATTTGCAGGGAAACTCCGAGCATAGCCCTCTCCATTGCCCTCTGAGCGACCATGAGATTTCTCATTGGCCACATAGCGACCAAACAGTATAATATCTGTAAAATATTACACAATGACTTATTTTATATGGTGCTACATCCAATATAAGAATCATGTTCTAAAGAATGTAATTAAACATTTAATCGAAAATCAATTATTAACATGAACCAAAGTTTCAATATTAATATTGAATCTTATTATTTTTTTGTAGATATAATTCTTAATGTAAGTACTGGGGAAATAAGTAAGTATCTTTGATGTGGGTATTTTTTTAAAGAAGTTCTTTTGTCGCACTTATCAGAAAATATTTATTGATAGTATTTGTGTCTATGTTTGATGTTATTATTTTCAGTATCAACAGCTACTTAATTTTGTGTGCTTATCTTTTTTAACATTTCGTACTTCTTTCGCCAACAAAAATAAGTGGAACAAACGAACAAATTGAAATATAAAAATCATTTACGCACGTTGCATCTAAGTACAGTCTTACGATCGACACACTCGATCGACTGCACACCTGCCACTTGTCGCTTTTATGTCCAAATTTATTTTTACTATAGTGTTTTTCTATAATCCAATTCTCTTTTCCTATACATTATTATTAACAAACCGTAAACCTTTATGATTTTCAGTTCAGTGATTTCTTTCACCTGAGCAAGTTTGGCTCATACGCCTTTTCCGTATGCATTGCAAATCTTTATCAAAAGCGTATACATATTTTCCATCGGTTTACTCAATTTAACTGCTCGTTGTAGTTAATATTGTTTGCATATCGGGTTCACTTGGTTAGGTTTAACAAAATTACTTTACGTGTATTTAAATACATGGCGACGTGGTGCTATAATGGTGACTTAAGTGAACCCATGTGTTAAAGTGACCCAATAATTTAAAGTGAATACATAATGGAATTTTTTAAAATTTTCAAACACATAACTTATGAATTTATTTAATTAACAAAATTTTAATCACCCTTAAGTAGTCGCATATTACGATACGAAGTAGATGTCAGTGCCTACGCTCTCGCGCGGCTACTAGATTTCTTACAGGTTGCTCCGAAATGATATTATAGAAAATTGATTTATTTAGGTGAATTGTGTATTTTATTTTTAAATATTTTCTTTTGATTACGGTTAAGTATTTCTATCAGTGTATTTATTTAATAACGCCATTACAGCGCCATCCTTTATAGTGACGATTCAAAAGCGCGTAGTTTAGGAATATTTGATTAAAGTTTGTTTGACTTTTACTTTGATTTTAGAATTAAATATCATATTATATAAATTGAATACAGAACATTTGCAAGTTTAAGGGTTTCTGGAGAAATACGAGGCTATCTATCACCATCGTGTGGTAACGAGATATCGATCCGAACTTCGTTCCTTCGTAGCTCAGCTAATAAAGATAAGTATCCACATTTCACTTCAGGCCATATCCATATACAAATCTCAAAACAACATGCTTAGAAATATCTAAGTATCTATCTGATATTATGTGGTATCTCCAGTAATAACAAAAAACCTTTGATTAGCAAGCGTGCGAATTTTCTCGTCGCAATATTATATTATGTTTTAGTGTTTGTAACATAGAATTATTAATATTGTATTGAAGTGTTGAAATCGGATAAATGCAATATGTCAGAGACCTTAAATTATACTACGTGGTTCGGCTATAAGTTCCAAATAAAATTA
Organism: Leptidea juvernica; assembly: GCA_949711755.1. Lineage (NCBI taxonomy): Eukaryota > Metazoa > Arthropoda > Insecta > Lepidoptera > Pieridae > Leptidea > Leptidea juvernica. The sequence continues at coordinate 9,513,271 of CATIXQ010000029.1, read as the reverse complement.
CATCTACTTTTACGATATGATGCTATGAAACGTTGACAATATATTTTGTCTTTTTCAGAAACTTAAATATTACTCATAACCATTGTAAATAAAATGCAACACTCAAACCAGGAGTTACTCGTTAGTTAAGAGTTTGTCTGTGAATAAAGCTTTGTATACACAACAAAGCTAGAGGCTTGCCGTCAGAGCTTTTAGGCACATACTTATAGTTCACAGCGCAACTGTATGTTACGCTTTGTATCTGTAAAAAAATCAATGCGGCATTTTCTTTTGCATTTTGAGGCAACCATTTTTACAATGATTCATATTGTGTTAACATTCAACAGTTAGTACGTAATTTAAACGCTTAAGTATTCAATATTCTGCAAGTTTTCTGATGTGAAATGAAATGTATCTGTTTCTGTTTCTGTAAGATGATTAAAATAATAACAATAACATACCCATTTAGAACAGAAACATTAACCAAGTAAAGTTTTAAAATTGTATCTCAAACAATAACATTGTCTTTATCATTTTGAAGTTAGAAAAACATTTTTTTTAATAATTTAATATTCATTTAACACAAATTTGGCATTATAATATATCAAAATATTAAAATATTTAAGAATCCTTTGAAAGTTAAAATTAAATTAGGATATCATCCCAACCATCTGGATGTGTGCATCTGCTGTGTGTGATGGATCCTCCACAGTGCGGTTTTCAAGGAGCTTTCTTCCACGTACTACAAAGCTGTGGAATGAGCTTCCTTGTGCGGTATTTCCGGGACGATACGACATGGGTACCTTCAAAAAAAACGCGCGAAGGCCGGCAACGCTCTTGTGATTCCTCTGGTGTTGCAAGAGAATGTGGGCGGCGGTGATCACTTAACACCAGTTGACCCGTACGCTCGTTTGTCCTCCTACTCCATAAAAAAAAGTTGGATTAATCAAAAAATCAAGTAGAATTATTGTGAAAGTAAGCGACAAGGCTAAACTTCCATTTGCTTACTTGCAATAGATTAATCATTGTAAAACTTTACTCTCGCCAAAAACTTTAAGCCTTTTCGAAGTTTATTTGCCAAAGGCTGCTATTTTTTCTTGTCAAATAATATAAATTTTAGTTGCATAATTTCTTTTTGTGGCCAGGAAGACTCAATTAAAATGTTCCATAAAAATCCGGTACCTACCTACATGCTGGCACGGTATGTAGTCTTACTATATCTTGAAGATGAATTGAATTTAAAATAGCTTTTAAATGGGACTTGAATATTTTTCGATCTTAATGAAAATTGGATGTTGAAATTTATTTAAATAGTCGGTAGTATTTAAACTCAGTATTTATATTGTTTTATGGAATTACCTGTGATACCTATAAGATCGGTATTTTTATATAATCCTTATGCTCAGTACAAATCTTCAGGTTAATATAATACTTATGTTATTAAATATATAGTTATATTTTATAGTTATATAATATATATAACGGCGCCTATTTCTGCCGTGAAGCAGTAATGTGTAAGCATAAATGTGTTTCGGTCTGAAGGGCGCCGTAGCTAGTAAAATTACTGGGCAAATGAGACGTAACATCTTATGTCTCAAGGTGACGAGCGCAGTTGTAGTGGCGCTCAGAAATTTCGGGTTTTGCAATAATTCTGAGCGGCACTGCATTCTAATGGGCAGGGCGTATCAATAACCATCAGCTCAACGTCCTGCGCGTCTCGTCCCTTATTTACATAAAAAAAATATTAAAATTATACTTTCATTTTTACATATAACCTATTTATATAAATCCACATTTCAAATTGGGTTATATCAATGCAACTGAAGATTCATAAGTAAGTTAAATTCTTGTACAAATTATGAATGCTTGTTATAAATAAACCTTTATTCAGATAAACTACGTTCACTATTATAAATTCAATAATATATATATAAAAGAGATTTCCACCTACATATTGACTCATCACGATATCTCTGGAAATATAAGACTTGAAATTTGGTAGGAATATTCCTTTCACCCAGTAGAGGTCAGCTAAGAACGAAATTTACGAAATTCTACCCACAAGATTTTTTTTTTATTATAAAAAGAACAACGTCTGTCGGGTCAGCTACTATTATAATATAATTGTTTGTCTTTTATAGACATAGGCTTCCTCCATCTGCCTACATAGACTCCTCCTTTTCAGCTGTTCTACCCGCAACTGCTTTAATGTCGTCCACCTATCTTCTAAAAAGTCTACCTCTATATTTTTGTCACTCGGATATTATAGTTTTAAAACAGTTTAACCTCTTTGGTAAGAAGTAACACCGAATAATATTAAAAATGAAGAGGATTATTATTAATATTTATGTATGTATGTATATTTATGTAATTTTCTGAACAAGTAGAACCTAATTTCAAAGTATCATCTTTAAAAATAATATTATGGAACTTTTAATAAAACTAAATTTATTTTTTAACAATAGTAGTTACTCAATGGGTCACCAGGGGGCTGCTGAAAATCAGTTGGTATTATTCCAATGCAGCATGACGCTGAGTCAGTTCCTTTTGATAAAAATAACTGCTACACAGTACTTTTAAATTAAGATAATCACTATAATATTATGCATACATTTGTTTTTTTTATCATCTGTATATTTTTATGCTATAAATTTTTAATTATTTTTTTTACCTCTAAGTCTTTTTAGTTGTATTATTCTGTGCGGTTTGTGTTTGTTATTAATAAAGTTTTCATTCATTCATTCATTCTTAATTATCACCAGTTTGTATTAATGTGACTTTCAATGAAAATATTTTGATTTGACTTAATTTATCATGTTTGCATGTACTAAATATAACACGAAGTCGGACGCAGTGATTCACAGATGTATAAAAATACATTTGTGTGTTTGTAACATTATTCGAGTATTTTCCGTGTTGTAGGTTTAAAAATTAAATAAATTTCAGTTTGCGGTTCAACCACCGTAAACAATTTATGTGCTGGACGTGAAGTGTGAATACTATGGTTCTCAACTTTGATCTCTTTTATTTTATTCAATTTCAGTTTTAGCACTATCGTACGTTTAAAAATACAACAGTGTGTCAACTCAGATACTATACAGAGCAACGATGGGGTCCGATAATAAAGAGAGTGATGTCCCTCTCCTGCTCGCGCTATCTGCGGTCCTACCGATTCTTTCCATTCCTATTCGGTACTCATACTAAGGCGTGTCACGGAATAATTTTTTTTATGGTAACAAGAGACGAGACGAGCTGGACGTTCAGTTGATGGTAATTGATACGCGCTGCCCATTACAGTGATACCAGGATGCCAGGATTCTTGAAAAACCCAAACATTCTGAGAATATGTTAAGGCGCTATAGTCCTAAAAAGTAACATTTTTAAAAATGTACTTAAAATACTTCCTACAAATACTACAGTTCAAATTTTTTGACATGTTTATCTTCATTTCTTTATCAAAATTATCGCTGTTTCGAAAACACGATTGCGAAAAGAGATCTCGATAGATTTATTTTTTGAAAAATAGTCTTTTTTATTTGAATTGTTTATATTATCATAAAACTATGATAGCTATAAACACAAAACTTATTTTATTCAATAGTTTATTAGTATTTATAAGTTTTCACTGTGGGATTTATCAATACGCTTTGTGAACTATTTTATATTAATTTTTTTCGTAATAAATCAAACGCGACGCCTTGGTTGCATGCTCGCTCAAGCCAGCAGTACGCCCGTGACCACTGTCAAGGAAGGTACTGTGTTCGTGTCTCTCGGGCTCACATTACGTAAGATTTTAGCAAGCAAGTACAAAGCGGGAATCATAGTAAAAAATAATGTTGATGCGACAGCGTATTTGTTGAAATATATAGGTAAATGTAAGTCGGAAAGTACTAAAATAAAATTTACGTAATATTATTTTGAATATTATGCCACGCGGGATTTTTGTATATATGTAAGTACATAAAGTTTATGGAAGTTAGATAAATCCAAGATGACCGCCGTCCAAAATTATGATTTCAGCAATATGGATATCGTGTCCGAGGTTCTCGAGGGTGCAGATAACGATTTTGTGATCATTTTTGAAATCCAAGATGGCCGCCGCACAAAATTATGATTTCAGCAATATGGATATCGTGTCCGAGGTTCTCGAGGGTGCAGAGAACGATTCTGTGATCATTTTTGAATTCAAAGATGGCCGCCGCAAAAAATTATGATTTCAGCAATATGGATATCGTGTCCGAGGTTCTCAAGGGTGCAGAGAACGATTTTGGCATCATTTTTGAAATCCAAGATGGCCGCCGCACAAAATTATGAATTCAGCAATATGGATATCGTGTCCGAGGTTCTCGAGGGTGCAGATAACGATTTTGTGATCATTTTTGAATACCAAGAAGGCCGCCGCACAAAATTATGATTTCAGCAATATGGATATCGTGTCCGAGGTTCTCGAGGGTGCAGAGAACGATTGTGTGATCATATTTGAAATCCAAGATGGCCGCCGCACAAAATTATGATTTCAGCAATATGGATATCGTGTCCGAGGTTCTCGAGGGTGCAGAGAACGATTCTGTGATCATTTTTGAATTCAAAGATGGCCGCCGCACAAAATTATGATTTTAGCAATATGGATATCGTTTCCGAGGTTCTCGAGGGTGCAGAGAACGATTCTGTGATCATTTTTGAATTCAAAGATGGCCGCCGCAAAAAATTGTGATTTCAGCAATATGGATATCGTGTCCGAGGTTCTCGAGGGTGCAGAGAACGATTTTGGGATCATTTTTGAATTCCAAGATGGCCGCCGCACAAAATTATGATTTCAGCAATATGGATATCGTGTCCGAGGTTTTCGAGGGTGCAGAGAACGATTCTGTGATCATTTTTGTATTCAAAGATGGCCGCCGCACAAAATTATGATTTCAGCAATATGGATATCGTGTCAGAGGTTCTCGAGGGTGCAGAGAACGATTTTGGGATCATTTTTGAAATCCAAGATGGCCGCCGCACAAAATTATGATTTCAGCAATATGGATATCGTGTCCGAGGTTCTCGAGGGTGCAGATAACGATTTGTGATTAATTTTTAAATCCAAGATGGCCGCCGCACAAAATTATGATTTCAGCAATATGGATACCTTATCCGAGGTTCTCGAGGGTGTCGAGGACGAATTTTGAGCGGTGGCCATCTAGGATTCGAGCAAACATGAGTGCAGTAAAACAAGGTACCTAGTACAAAAGGCTTAAAAAATATATGATTATTTCTTTGTTCTCAATCAAAATGCTTGAAAGATATTAACAATTTGCTGCTGAAATATTTTTGGTTCACTTACTAGTAATAGTTTTATTTATTAATTATATCGTAAAAATATATTTATAATCTCAAATCAGAAGACTCAAATGGCAATGAGGAGTGCACAAGATAAGAGGCCAAGAGAAATGGAGCCAATTTGTGACATGATGGTACCCTGCAGAAGGGAAAAAGAAAAGGGGCAGACCACAGAAAAGGTGGGATGATGACATTAGACAAGTAGCAGGAATAACATGGAATAGAGTGGCCCAAGATTGACAGGAATGGAAAAGGCCTTTGCCGATTGCCAAACAGACCTACAAAAAATAATGAAGTATTAGAATAGAACTAAAAAAAACCATTAAGATTAGTTTAGCTACAAAAATATAATCGTACATCAACTCATAGTTTTAGTTCATAATACTTTGTAAATAAGTACTAAGTTGGTATGAATAAAGGGCTTTATCATTTTAACATAAACTTTAACTTTAACTTTGTAACGATAACGTGGATAATTTTAACAAAGCTTATTTTGAAGATGAAAACATCATACTATATTGTACTGTGCAATTTACTTATCTGTTCATTACAAAATTTGAGTGGTTTGAAATTAGGAACTCACAATCCAATAAATTATAAACAATCAAATAGTCTTGCAAACCTTTTTGTTTTATTTAGATTACAGGTAAATTACCTTCTAAAATCTGAATTATGCATAATGACTTCTACTATCGTGTATCATTGCTTACATTTAGATACTTCCATGACTACGATTGTATACAATTATGTCATTTTCATTATTCTCCGCACCGTACATTTTCAAATGAGGTTAAAAGCAAACTCCTCATCTAGAGTTTAATATGATAATTACATTACGCGGAGCAGTTTTGGCAAGGCATGTGCACGTAGCTTATCGCTCAAAGTTATAATTTCCTAAATAAAATGCAAATAACCGACAAGTCAGGCGAGCTGTTGGCACGCAAAATACCTTACACTTGCAAATGCAAACAAAACATGTAAGTGTATGTAGTATCTAGAATACAAAACATTCGAATTTTTGCAATGATCGATTTATGTGAAATAAGGAGTGCAGATGACTTTGAAATAAATCAAGTAGAACAATACTTCTAATAGCATGATTAACCAAAACTCAATTTATCATTGGGGAAAGTTTATGTGAATAGTGTAATGATTAAGACAACGGTCTGATGAAATGATAACACAACCCCATTCAGAGACCCCAGTCATTCCCCTATTGCAGCTGTACGGCTCGCTTGACGTAACCTTGTGCCGCGGCATGCGCTCCGTAGAGCATACTCCCACCCTAATGGCCGGCAACGCATCTCTTGATGCCTTGTCTCGGGGCTATCCACGAGCGTTTGCCTCACGTGAGTCTCATGTCCTTTGCCCTTTTGTCCCATCTTATGTTATAATGATGCTAATCAGCTATTTTATTGAGATTTCCTACAAGCCTTCTGATGAGCTAATGAAACACGCCATAAAAAGCTGCAGACCTAATTTGAGACAGCAATGATGGTATTATAACTTTAAATTGTAATTTGTAATTGTAAATAATTAATATTCGTATGGATCATGTCTTTTTAATAAAAAAACCTAACGAATTTTTCTTATTTATTTCATAAATTTTTAATGTTTTTTAGTTTAAGTTGTAACCATTGCCCAGTAGAATGGCCCAGTGGTCTGCTATTACCTTTTCAAAAGCAAGCAAATGTGGCTCCCGATATTCTCATAAATATTGATGATTATATCTTGTGAGACTCTTTTCTTGACAAATTTCTCGTTTCTGGGTCAATGAGATGTAATATGTAGGATATTATTTACCTGCGTGTAAATATAAGTCAAATGGAGCCATCGTTTTTTCAGGTTGATTGAAGCTGGATTTATTGTTGCAACGACAGCAGTACTAGTGGTTTCATGTTTTGATAAGAATGTTAATTCTTACTTAAAAATTAAAATATCCACGCGGTCCTTTGAAAAAAGGTTTTGTTAGACAATGGACTGATACTATGAAGATCGCTTTCATTCCATTACAAGGAACGCTTAAAACAGTGTTAATATGACAATAACAATATACTTACTTACTTAAATAGTACCAGTTTTAATGTAATGCATGATATAAACAGCTTCTTATATATGTGAAAGGAAGTGAAATAATGTGAGCTACAATCACTGACCATTGGTAAATAGTCTCTACTATTTTACCACTGGACTGGAGGCTGTCAAAGTGCTTTTGTGCCTTTTTGATATTCCCCATTTTGGCGCTGTTGGCAATGTAGCGAGTGTCTACGGTTCTAAAACTGTTGAAGACAACCTCAACAAACATCGAAAGATGGTGGGAAACTATTTACAAAAAAAAATGTGTACTTTATTACCTTGATTCTTGAAATTAAAATAACACGGAAAACGAACGAAATGAATTCAAAATGTAAAAAAACTTCAGAGTTTTGTACGTTCCTTTGCAGCCATTTGTATTATACGTCAAAAATAGTTCTCTGGACGCTCGCGAATGGCGCTTCAAATATGCACAAAAAATTTGCTGTCAAACATAATATGGAACAGCCTGTCCAGTGGTATTTATGCAGGTCAGTGGCTACAATAGACCAACAAAACCTTATTGAAATTTGGGTATGACTTACTCTTTTAACAGATGTAGGTAACTCCTACGACTTTTGTAACTAATTGCAGTCTTGCATGTTCGAATGAATCTGTAAGGCACGAACATATAAAAGTACTATCACAATGCTACTTGCAGCACTGGAAAAGGATTAGGGCGGCACTGAAAATTTCGGGAATCAAGGAAGTGACACAACATTACTATTTAAAAATGTACTTATTGCTTTTCGAAGTATTCTCCGCGAAATTTGACCCATTTTTCCAAACGATGGATCCAATCATTGAAGCAACCATTCCATTCGGAAGTTGGGGTCTCCAAAATGGCCGTTTTGTAGGCGTCCACAGCTTCTTCAGGTGATGAAAATCTCTGACCACGCAATTTATTCTTTATTTTAGGTAAAGTATAGAAATCGTTAGGGCTTAGGTCGGGGCTGTACGGCGGATGGTCTAATAATTCTATGTTTTCTTGCTCTAAAAACTCTTTTGTTCTGTGCGCGGTGTGAGAACTCGCATTGTCGTGATGGAGGATGATGCGGCGGTTGCAGTTCTCTTTACGGAGTTCAGAAACGACCTGTGGCAAACAAATGCTAGCATACCATTCTGCATTAACGGTTCATTGTCCCTCAAGAGGAATAGTTGCAACATGGCCGGTTTTGGAGACAAACGTGGCCACCATTTTTTTTGCAACACTCCGTGAACGAACAATTTTTGTTGGCTTTAACTCATTTTCGAACACCCAAACTCGTGACTGGTTTTTTGTTTCGGGGTCGTACGCGTATATCCAGGATTCGTCACATGATACGATGTTGTATACAGCATTTGACGATCCTGCGTGGAATCTTTCGAGAGTTCTGACGCACCAAGTAACGCGAGCCGCTTTTTGCTCTTCACAGAGCAAATGCGGTATCCATCGGGAAAACAACTTTTTTACACCTAATTGTTCATGCAAGATTATTTGTATTTGACTCATGCCAATGTCTAAAGTTGCCTGAATTTCGTGGTATGTCACATGTCGATCTTCCTCAATCAGCTTACGCACAGCATCAACGTTTTCTTTGGTGACTGCAGTTTTCGGATGATCTTGACGGGGATCATCACTGAGCTTGACACGTCCACGTTTAAATTCAGCAAACCAGCGATAAATTGTGGCTATGGATGGGGCTTCATCACCAAATGCAGATATCATCCGGTCAACACACTGTTTTTGTGTTAAACCATTTCGAAGGTCATAATAAATCATCAATCAAGTTTGACAAGACCTTGTGACAAGACCGAGAATCTTTTTTTAAATTAATAAATGGTATTCGATTTTTAAAACCAAGGAGTTTTCAATTAAGAAAATTTTAATAGGACAGGAACAGTGAAAATATTCCATTCCCGGTACTTTTAGTGCAGCCTACGTATGGAGAGTTTAGTATAAAATATATAATAGTGAATACGCATTCAAATCTTTTAGGTGTTTCGTACACAAACAAACAAACAAAACTATGAGTTCAAAATGTTTACGCTTACGATGAAGAATTTAACTCTGCATGAAATCTTCTCTGAAATTTGATAGACAATAAAATAATAATAACAACCCTTGTTTGTACTATTTTGAATGCAAGCGAGGATACGCACGATAGCCTCGTCAGATTAAAAGTAAAATTTCACTAAAATTATTATTTTACAAGTTACCTGAGACTATGTCGCTTAAAATAATTGCATCCTTTCTCGTTTAAATCTAGTTGTTTTTACGGGATAGGGGGATAAACGAGAATACCTGTTGTCAAGTGATCACCTCCGCCCATATTCTTGCAACACCATAGAAATCACAGGCGTCATACCCTCCTTTTGGTTGGGTTCCGGTCCTCGACACTAATCAATACGAAAAATAGGCTAACCAATACGGCTCAAGGCCACTACTTCTCACCGGTATTGTGTGCGAGTGTGGCGGACGAATGTGCTGACGTCAAAGGATGGCAGCGTAACTCTCCCACTTCTGAAAGCCCTAAGTTGCCTCATACGACACCCTTGGGTCTGCGATTCCCCTAATCTTTTTAAGCGCCGGGGGGCACAGGGTACAGTATATGTGGAAAAAATAGGTCACGAGAGTAAATCATACTAATTAACAAATTCACCGATGTGATAATAGCCAAGAATTAGTTTAATTTGAGTTTATGGCTTGAAGTGCTGGTGTGAATTTAATAAGAACGATATCAATTTGTTTGTGACCCTGATTATAATTTTTTTTGTTTGGCAACAAGATATTATGCTATTTAAAATCAATATATATTATTATCTTCTATATATAATGAAAATGGTCATTGTTTGAGGCTCAATCACGCCTAAACCACTAATCGTATCGAGATGAAACTACCACCATTCGATGCAAAATTTATTCTAGATGGTTCTTGGCTACTTACTTATTTTTTTATTTTACTTTTAATAAGATGAATAATAATAAGATTAATTTACTTCCTTTTTATAAATTCGCCCTGAATAGCGGGCGGGAACGGCTATTGCTATATAAATAAAATTTTAAAATGTTTACATTTTAACTGAAGTGATAGTTTTTATTTTATAATTCAACGTGTTTGCTAAAGGCGCAAGTCTGTGCTTAATAAAGTAAAATAAAGCTTTGTGATTTCGTTTTTAGAGAGTCGAGTTAGATTCACCGCAGGCATCAAATCCAATTTATAGCTGGAACGTAATAGTTTCTACAGCGGTTTTATTGTTCAACATGTTCTCTCAAACACAATATAAAACATTTTGCAGGAAATTAATTCTTATTGTTCATATTTATGTGTCCACAATATATTTAGAGATGTTTGAATATTTGTTGTATTTTGATGAATTGAGTGGCGGTAACGGTAGTTGGTATATCTGATGTTAAGCGGTATATCTATGTCCTGTCACGTGGTGCAATACGAAATAAACTATGGCGTAGTGTACCATGATACAAATCAATTACCATGAGCAAAGAGGATGTTAATACTACGCAATGAGTGGCGGGGCTGCCTAAGTAAAAATTGAAATTTACTTTAGTATGAAACGTGCAGTAATTATATAAGTTTGAAATAGTAGTAATTACAGTGCGGCGATTGGCGACAAAGTATTATCCAGCTAAGTTTGAAAGCGAACAAATGCTTAAAACGTAGTGGATTTGGGCTGCCTCCGTTTTGTTTTTGCATTATAGCCTAGTCGTCTGTCAATCTATTGACTAATGACTGCACGTTTCATACAATCGAGTAAATCGATTTTTCTTATAGAGTTTGGCAAGGATAACCCTGATAGTTTAAGCATATTATTTAAACATAAAATTACGTTGAAAATTGTGCTTATAACTTTTTTTTATGTAAATAAGGGACGAGACGAGCAGGACGTTCAGCTGATGGTAATTGATACGCCCTGCCCATTACAATGCAGTGCCGCTCAGGATTATTGAAAAACCCAAAAATTCTGAGCGGCACTACAACTGCGCTCGTCACCTTGAGACATTAGATGTTACGTCTCATTTGCCCAGTATTTTCACTAGCTACGGCGCCCTTCAGACCGAAACATAGTAATGCTTACACATTACTGCTTCACGGCAGAAATAGGCGCCGCTATAATCTAGCCGGCATCCTGTACAAAGGAGCCTCCCACTGGTAAACTTGCTCGTCACGTCACTTTTTTTATGAAACAACTCTCCCAGACTATATAAGCAATTATGTTATGCGATTTCAATCAGTAGTGACTCTACTACCTACCCTGTTATATTATTTCTGGGCCTGACGTCGATGACGTCACATCGTCATTTTGATACGGTGTGCAAAACAAGCATCAGGATATTATTATTAATAAATAAACTACGATTTTTTTTTCTGTTTTATTGATTGATGTAAAGGTGTTGTGTTGTGGTGCTGATTATTTTTAATATAATGATGAAAAATCAATGAAACCATCTAGGTTAAGTTCAAAGAGGCATTTTTTCTGGCAGAACTATTATAGCGACGCAAAACATCGGGTTTTCTGTAAGTTTGTACTTATTATGCTTTTCTTTGAATCATGCGGTATCTATTGAGAACTATTAAAAGGCATAAAAGGCATAAAAGGCATTTATTTTCTCAAAATTGATTCCTTTAGAATTCTTTTTGATGTCATTTCTTATACTACTAGATACTACTACGGAAACAAATGGCGCTCTGAGAGAGAAGAAGCGGCGCAAGAAACTCTCCCAGCATTCTTTTTTTTTGCGCTCTTTTCAATAAAAATATACAATATTGTACAGTCGCTATAAAATAATCACAATCTAGTCCCAGGCTGTCCGATCATTTAGATATTCAGCAGTGGAGTAATAGGATTTACGACAGAGCCATTTTTTTATAAAACATTTAAATTTATTTATAGATAATGCCTGAACAGTGGCTGGGACTTTATTGTAGAAGTGTATACATTTACCCTTAAAGCTATTATGTATCTTATGAAGCCTACTAGAATTAGTTACCAGCAATCCCTTATGTCTAGTGTTATAATAATGAAAATCACTATTAAGAGCAAAAAGGTGACGATTTTTGTGAACATATATTAAATTTTCATAAATGTACTGACAATAAACAGTCATAATATTTATTTCTTTAAATTTTTCTTTGAGAGACTGTCTATAACCAAGCTGATATATAGCACGAACAGCTCTCTTTTGCAGTGCAAACACTATATCAATGTCAGCAGCATGACCCCATAGTAATATACCGTACGTCATGATGCTGTGAAAATAACTAAAGTACACTAATCTAGCGGTCGCAACATTCGTGTACTCTCTAATCTTTCTAACTGCATATGCCTCAGAGCTGAGTCTATCTGCTAGATGGGTAATATGTGGACCCCACTGAAGCTTTTTATCTAACGTGATACCCAAGAAGACCGTAGTGTCCACAAGTTCCAATCTCTGGTCATTTATAAGTACGTTGGTTTGTACCTCTGCTGTATTTGGTGTAATGAACCGTAAACACTTTGTTTTTTTACTGTTTAAGTGCAGATTATTCGTCTCAAACCAACGCACTATCTTTGAGAGTGCATTGCTTACCTCGTCATCAATATCCGCACGTCGCTTCACTTTAAAAATAAGTGAAGTATCATCAGCAAACAATACAATCTCATGGCTATCATCTACCACAAACGGTAGATCGTTAATATATATAAGAAACAAGAAAGGACCGAGAATAGAACCCTGTGGAACACCTATTCCCACAGGTTTACCCGAAGACCGTTTGCCATTTACATCGACTATCTGAACTCTTTCGCTTAAATATGATTTTAACAGATTTAGGGCTCTATTTTTCACTCCATAATGCTTTAGTTTTAGGAGTAAAGTTTCATGGTGGACGCAGTCAAATGCTTTTGACAAATCACAAAAAATGCCCAATGCATCCTGTGACTCTTCCCAGGCGTCAAAGATGTGCTCAATGAGTCTAGTACCCGCATTAATTGTTGATAAGCCCCTAGTGAAACCAAACTGATTTTTGTTCATTAATTTACAAAAATGCATTTGTAGCTGTTGAAGCAAAAGTTTTTCAAAAATTTTACTAAAAACAGGCAGCACTGAAATAGGTCTGAAATTAGCAGGGTCAAAAGAACTGCCCGATTTAAACAAAGGTATAACTTTGCTGTATTTCATGAGGTCAGGGAACACACCCTCATCTATGCATTCATTAAATATTATTGCTAATTCAGGTGCTATAATGTCAAGTATGTATTTAACAATATTAGTCGAATGGCCCCATAGGTCTTTTGTATTTTTTAGGTTAATTAATTTGAAGATTTTTATTATATCGCTACCTGTAACATACTTAAATTTCAAGTCAGTAGAAGATACTGGTACGTGTAATCTAAGCATATCATATGCTGCTTTTGGCGAAGAGTTAAGGTATTTGGTCGTGACAATCGGGATTTCGGAGAAGTATTTATCAAATTCATTTGCAATTTCTATTTCCGAATTTATAACGCGATTATTAATATTTAAACAGATAGAGGTGTTACGGCAATTCGATCTACCAGTTTCATTGTTAATTACACTCCAAGTCGCTTTTACTTTATTATTACTGTTTTTAATTTTATCTGCAATGAAACGTGTTTTCGCTTTATGACAAACTATTTTAAAGAGCTTGGAGTATTTTTTTACATATATTTTAAATTCTTCACTATTATTGTAATGTTTCTCATAATAAAGGTCATATAAGCGTTTACGACTTTTGTGGATACCTATTGTTGCCCAATCATTAAAACTATGTTTGTTGTTTACTGTCACCGTTACTGGAGTAAAAATCCTGTCAAATTCCTCACAGAAGGAATTGAAGACTAAGTTGTAGTGAAAATTAGCAGTTTCGCCACACTGTAAAAATGGTATTGTATTTACCAAATTATTTCTAAACCTCTCAAGACGGCTACCCGTAACTGGTATAATCGTCACCTTTTTTGGTCTGACATTGTCCAATCTTGTATTTACTTTTATAAGTTGCCCACTATGGTCAGACTGAAGATTATTAATTATGAGTTTACTAGTAATAGTAACATCTGTAAAAATATTATCTAAACAGGTTGCTGTTGTAGAAGTGATTCTAGTAGGTTCCCAAAATACATTGAACAAATTAAAACTTTGTAATAAATTTTTAAGGCTAGTACAATTGGCCGAAGGTTCAAGCAAGTTTATATTGAAATCTCCACACACTATAATTGACTTGCTAGTTTTGCTAAATTTTGATAGTACCTCCTCCATTCTATGTTGGAATTGTTCATATGATGCAGTGGGGGGGCGGTATACACTTACAACAATAAATTGCTCTAGTTCTATACAAGCTATCTCAATTAGTTGTTCTATAGAGAGATTAACAATATCTCTTCTATTTTTACATTTTAATCTATTATTAATAATAATTAGGGAACCTCCATGTATTGCCCTACTTCTACAAAACGAACTGACTACTTTATGTTCTCTAAAACTAAACTGGAGCTGATGACTCTTACGCCAATGTTCTGTAATACATAATATATCTATATTACAGCAGCTCAAAAACAGTTCAATTTCTAATTCCTTACTTGAGATACCTTGTATATTCTGGTGAACAATATTTATGAGCTTTATATTATGATTATCTATAGCAGTAACATTTATATTTGGTGAATGTTGCCTATTTTGTATGATATTGCAAGAGTTGTCCTCCCTTGTCAAATAACTTAATTTAAATTAATTGAAGAAAAATCTTCATTGTTATATTTTTGTACATTAGTACTAATACATTCCCCAATAGGGGCTTGTATGTCGATTATTTTACAATTTTGCCCAATAGAGGCATGTTTATTAAATAATACTACAGAGGAAGTAATGAAATGAAATGAAATATATCTTTATTGCATACCACAAAATAATGAAACATAACAAAAATCGAGACTACAAAAAGCAATAGGCGGCCTTATCGCTTAAGAGCGATTTCTACCAGGCAACCTATAATGAATCAGTTATAGTTGAAAAGATAACAGAAGGTGGTGTTATCGATATGCATATAATTTAAACATACAGTAAATAATTCCAAGAAAAGAACTAGTATTGAAATTGTCACAGTAATAAATAATAATTATGGAGCATTGTTTTGAAAGATTGGAGAGTTTGAGCCTTTCTGATTTCAGAGGGAAGAGAATTCCATAGGTTAACAGCTTGCACAGCAAATGAATTGTTGAAAAAGGAAGTTTTATGAACAGGTGTACAAAGCAAGAGATTATGGACAGACCGAAGATATAGTTGGTGAGAACTTAATGCTGAAAATTTTTCCTTGAGATATATAGGAGTTTTAGGATCAAATAGGACACGATAGAGATGTATAAGTATATGGAAATTTCTACGCAAGCGGATAGGGAGCCATTTGAGCTTTTTGCGAAATTCAGACACGTGGTCATACTTACGTAGTCCAAATATAAAACGAATACACATGTTCTGCAATCGTTCAAGCTTATCCAACTGGAGTTCGGTTAAGTCGACATATGAAATGTCAGCGTAGTCAAGAATGGACAGGAGAAGGGATTGAGCGAGTAAAGTTTTCGTGGGAATAGGAAGAAAATTTTGGAGCTTTTTTAATGAGTGAGAGGCAGCATAGAGCTTCCTACTAACTTCTTTTAATTGATGGTGCCAAGACAAATTCCGATCAATGAATACGCCCAAGCTCTTAACAGAGCAGTTAAAAGGAATAAGAGTTCCTCCTACAGAAATGGGAGGTAGATTACCCCACTCAATTTTATGGGTTAGTTGTGAGCTACCAACAATAATACATTGAGTTTTCGACGGATTCACTTTTAGTCCATGGGCAGTACTCCATTCCACGATTGTAGTTAAGTCTTTGTTAGTGTTTTTAATAGCTAAAGGCAGACCCTCGAGAGAAGATTGTGAGTATATCTGGAGATCGTCTGCATACATATGATACCAGGAAGTTAAATTTTTAGTTATAGAGTTAATAAAAATTGCAAAAAGAAGAGGAGATAGTACACCGCCTTGTGGAACTCCAGCGGAAAGGTTAGACCAGGTTGAAGTGTTATCATCAATCTTAGTCCTTTGCCGACGCCCACGTAAATAGCTTCGAAACCACCCTATCACTGTTGGAGATACGTTAATAGAACTCAACATGCTCAGCAAAATATCAAAGTCAACAGTGCAGAAGGCATTACTGAAGTCGAGTAGTGTAAGTATTGTGAGCTGTTGCTTATCCATGCCAGATCGGATATCATCGGTAATTTTTATAAGTGCAGTAGTTGTACTATGTCCTGGACGAAAACCAGATTGGAGAGGGTTAAGAACACTGTGCTTATTAATAAATATAGAGAATTGTTGATGGACTAAGCGTTCAAGAACCTTGGAAAGAAAAGGTAGTATAGATATGGGGCGATAGTCAGAAAGATTATGCGGTTTAGAAATTTTAGGTATTGGAATAACATTAGCGTCTTTCCAGGCTACAGGAAATTGGCCAGACGTTATAGAAAAATTAAGAATATGGGAGATTGTAGGAACTAGGATATCTATGATAGGAAGGATCATATTACGACTAATGCAATCACTACCAACGGCCTTAGATGTAATAGACAAAATGGTTTTTTTAACGTCAGAATCAGTGAAGGGAGAGAAGTTGAACGGTGGAAAGTCAGGGGTTGGGATTAAGGATAGGGATTTAAGCGTTTGAGCTTTAGTGTTATTGTCAAGAAAAGATGAATTTTGAGAGAAATGTTGATTAAGTTGTTCAATATTTAGATTATTGGAAACTGTATGTTGTTGCTTCCCAACTCCTAGCGTTCTTAGGAATTTCCAAACTTTACTGGTTTCGCCGTTCTCAACAGACGAGTAGATATGGCGTCGCTGCGCGTCTCTGCACATTGTATTGCAACGATTCCTTAATCTTATATACTTTTCCCGGTTAAGATCAGAGTTATTCTGCTTATAAATAGATTTAGCTCGATTTTTAGAAATTTGCAGTTTTTTAATATCATCAGTAAGCCAAGGAGCAGGTAAATGCTTTATCTTCACGGGTTTAACTGGCGCATGCTTATCATACAGCTGTATTAGCAAAGAATTAAAAATATCAACTTTATCGTTGATACTATTAGAATTAAAAATGACATCCCAATCAATAGTTTGTGCGTCTATAGAAAGACGTTGCATATCCATCCCAGAAAAATTCCGCTGCATCAGTATTTGGGGTTTACGTTTAGGGGGGCGTACTTTATAGGAGAGAAAAATGAGATCGTGGAAGGAAAAAGCATCCGCAGAGCATTGCCCATGCGAGTTTACATACTCGGGCTTAGAGACTATGATGAGGTCAAGAAGAGACGGAGTGGAGTGAGGAAAGAAGTGGGTGGCTGTAAGAGGAAGGATATGGAGATTGTAGGAATCAGTAACGGACAAAAGCTTTTTTGAACGATGGTCATCTTTAAGAAGACAGGTATTAAAATCACCCATCAAAATCAAGTGATCATATAGTGGTACAAATTTCTCGAGGATATGATCAAAGGAAGAGAAATAATCGACATTAAGTGAAGGACTGTAGAATACTCCAAGAAGGATTTTTGTATGTGAAAGGATA
This sequence comes from Leptidea juvernica, assembly GCA_949711755.1. Taxonomy (NCBI): domain Eukaryota; kingdom Metazoa; phylum Arthropoda; class Insecta; order Lepidoptera; family Pieridae; genus Leptidea; species Leptidea juvernica. The sequence continues at coordinate 9,495,296 of CATIXQ010000029.1, read as the reverse complement.
ACTTCAACAAGAAGATACTCAACTTCATTCTGTGACAAAGAATCACTAGAAGAACTTATGATTGAAAACGGAAGGTGAGATCGAAGATAGATTGCAACGCCGCCACCAACTCTACCCACACGGTCGTTGCGAAGGAGGTGGTAGCCTGGAAGGTAGTAAGAGGAAGAAGGGAGGCTAGGCTTAAGCCACGACTCAGAAATAAGTACGGCATGAACATTGCTAGAATCAAACGACGCCTGAAGGTCAAGATAATGTGCAGGAATGCTTTGTGCATTGAGGTGAACTATATTAAAGTTTTTCTGTGTGTCGGGGAAGTGATTACTGAGAGCAACGTCAATAGGAATATAAGATACACTTTGAAAACTTTCTTCACCACTAGAACCAGAAGAGGCTATAGACTGAAAATCATCAAGGCTAGAGTTATGTGACATTTTGAAACTTGATAATATGTAAAAATTATCTACTGTTTATTACTACTTATACTATTACACAAAAAATAATCCTATATAAAATAATATCCAAAAGTATACCTGCAACGAGTTTCCTAAACTAAAAAATAATATACAAAAATAATTAAATTAAATTAAATGATTAACGAACCCACCCGCCAGTTGCAAGGAGAGATTAATTCACTTCTTAAAACAAACAATAATAAAAAAATAAAAGATAAAGTAAAAACAATCAAAAATGAAAAAGTAACCCTTTTTTCCTTTTAGCAAAAATAAACTATTTATCTCAAAACCCTCAAAAAACATAGGTAGGTTTTAAATAGGTAACTTAGAGGACTAAAAACTAAGTGACTAAAGACAAAAAATTACAATAATAAAAATGAAGTACATATACAAATTAAAAGAATAAAAATAATATAAACTATATCTATGAAGCTGTTTTGAGATAGACTTGTAATTTTCACGTAAATTATTATAAAAAAGAAATAAAGATTGCGCGCCTCCATCTGAGTACTCCATTTTTATGCTGTACAAATTTTATTTACGGTGAAAAGATGATGCAGTAATTAAAACATAATATTTTTAATACCTGGACCCATATTAAGGGTGAGAAAAAATAAATAATAAAATAATAAGTGGCGCTATCTTACAGCTTCAATAACTTAGCTTACTTATCATGTAATTCTATAATCTAATTCTAATAATCTATAAATGCCAGCGCAGTGATGACCAAAAGCCTTGTATCCAAAGCAGTTATTTAGTCTGCGGCTGGTATGTCAAATGTCACAGCTCTCATTAGATGACAGTTGTCACGTACATCTGCCAGTCACACAAGACACTACAGTCTACACAAATAACAATGGTAATTTAATAGGTACCTATTATGTAACAACTACAGTTTTCATTTTCTAGTATCAACAACGGAATTTGATTTATTACACTAACACTACAGTTTATTAAATATATTATACACAGGAAAGAAATAGCATAGGCAATATAAATCTGATAATTATGTAGTATGACATTTATACTGTGTAACAATTGAAAATGTTTGAAATATAAGCTGCATTTAGTAATATCAAATTATCAAATTTTATGGAAAATTGTTTATTTAAAATGTTTAATAAATAGCATTTAATAGTTATATGATGTTCGATTTTATTTTTGCTATTAAAAAACAGAACAGGAGGTAAATGAATACTGCAGGCTTGTTACCAAACTATTAAACTATAACACAAATGTTACAATGTGGTGCATTACAAGTTAGGTATATGCATTCTTTATATATTATCTTAATTATCAACACAGGATGGTTATGAAATTTTGTAATAAGTTATAAATACTAAATAAAAAAAGGTTTAATTCATATACATAACATAAAGATTCATACTAGGATAGCTTAGGCTTTGTGGTAGTGACATAGGTAATTAGAAGTTACAAAAAGCTTACAGTTAACTAAACCTATGAATTGTACAAGTTATTTAAAGGTTACATTACCTTAAAATACTTACAGATTAATGATACCTATTACTTATTTTTGACCGTTCTTTTGGACCTGGAGGTGAGACTGGCAGTACCCTGAGTCAGAGGCTTAGATGTCTGTTTAGATGTCTGTGGTATGCTGTGTAGGTCAGCTTTCCACTCAGCTCGGTGATGTGAACCATCTGGGCCTATAATATGTATGCATCCATCCCTTGTCCAGCACTTGTTTATGCCGAATCTCTGCCTTGCCTCCATAAATAAGTTATGACGACTCTTTGTTAAAAACTCTGACACAGTTAAACCGCTGCCCTTAAATCCAGTTTTGGAGAACCAAACCTTATCCCGCAATGCTACATCCGCAAACTTTACCACTATAGGACGAGGTTTCTTTTCGGAAGGACGTCCTAAGCGATGGGATGACTTGATGGAAGCAACAGAGAATCCAGTCACACCAAGATGTTCCCCTACTACTTTACAAACACGTGAAGTAACATCTTCCGACTTATCTTCGCTGACTCCGTGCACTAGTAGCATTTTGCGCCTTCTACGCATCTCCAGACGATCAACCTCTATACCAAGGAACTCCACCTGTCTCTGCAAAGTATTCATGGCAGAGAGCACAAAGGTCCTGAAGCTGTTAAACTCTGCAGCCAAGGATGTGTTTGTAATGGGTCCATTATCTAGGCCCTGCTGGAACTCGCTCATCTTCTGTTCGAACATTTCAGCCATGGCGTTGAGCGAGTCTTTTAATGCATCCATGATGACTGGTGATACGTAGTGATCGGAACAAAGGGATATTAAAGAAGTGAACTTAATTGACTTTCACTAGGAGAATAAGTACTGTCTGGTGGGTACTATTTATCACATTTATCACACTTAACACTAAATCTACTAAAATAATAGTATAAAATTACTTTTTTTTAATTTTAAGATGATTGAAAATACGGAGCTCTTTAAAAAC
>CATIXQ010000029.1:9465266-9482404 GCA_949711755.1 Leptidea juvernica | reverse complement strand
TCCTCTTCAGAACTTTGCAGTTCGGATCCTTTGAGCCCAGCGCCGCAACCCAAGTTCGATACGCCCGTTTTTTGCAGTCAGATGCTGCTTTAACTGACGCATCGAACCAGGGCTGTGATCTGCCACCGATCGGTACTACAGAGCTTGGTATAAAAATATCCATGCCCTGCAGTATCACATCGGCTACTGCAACGGCGCAGGCACTAGGATCATCCGAAGGGAAACAAACCCTGCCCCAAGGGTAGGATGCAAAAAAGGAACGCATCCTATCCCAATCTGCTGACTTGTAGTGCCATACGCGGCGGGTCGGTGGTGGTCTGCGACGTTGGCGTCGGATAGGCACTACACTCCTGACCAGGCAATGGTCGGACGTTCCAAGAGGGGCGTAGACAGAGACCTGGTAACCATCGGGATGTGTAGTCAGCAGAAGATCCAATAAGGACGGCATGTGGCTATCCACATCCGGGAGCCGCGTTGGCGACTCAACCAATTGGGACAGACTATACGCCAATGCAAAATTATGCACAGATCGCCCTGCGTAGTCTGTAGTACGTGATCGACCACTCGGCATTGTGCCCGTTGAAATCACCCAACTACGATTTCAGCGGAGGGGATCTGAGCAAGAACGTCATCAAATGCCGCTTGAACGCAGCCCAGGTGATCCATTTCTGCGTTACCACTATGGGACCTGTAGACACACGCATAGATGCGGACGCGGTCCTCTAAATGTACGCGGAGCCAGAGAGTAGACAGGTCCCTTCCCTCAAAATTGCCGAGACGGCGACAGCAGATATCCTCCCTAACGTACACACATACCCCGGCATGAGGCATGAAATTATGCTCAATTTTGTACCCGGGGTACGTTAAATATGACGTATCGCTAGGTCGAGATATCTGCGTCTCCGTAAGGAAACACAAGGCCGGCTGCGCCGTCTCAAGGTGGTGGTGGACGGCGTTTAAGTTGGAGTGAATTCCCCGGATGTTACAAAAGTCCACGTTAAGCATGGAGCGGGGTGCCGTGGTGTTGCTGCCCTGTTTGTACTGTGACATACGCGGTACTGTGCCCTCCCCAGAATACGAGGGGCAGCCCGAGCGCGAATGCTCGGGGAGGGATTCTCCGGCTCTACGTTATTATAGTGTAATTGTTCAAAGGAGAACTGTCAAACCGTGCGTCAATAAATGTTTGCATAGAAAATATGTCCATACAAAACAAATATTGGAAATAGAAATAATTATTGGTCCCAAATCGAAATAACTTGGACTAAACTGCACTCCATGAAGTAATTCCCATTAAAATCCTTTCATTAGTTTAGGAGTTCACTGAAAACAAACATCAGAACACTGGACTTATATATTATACTAGCTGACCCAACAGACATTGTTCTGCAGATAATAAAAAAATACTGTTTTATAGGAATTTGCCAATTATATTTCAAACATCAAGAATTATTTCGTAAAAAATGCTCCCTGGTGTTATAATGAAATTGTTTCACAGCGGAACTGTCAAACCGTGCGTCACTAAAATATCTCATAGAAAATATGTCCATACAAAATAAATATTAAAAATAATAATAATTATGGGTCCCAAATCGAATTAAAAACTATCCTCTCAAGTTGGACCAAACTGCACTCCATGAAGTAATCCCCGTTAAAATCCGTTCATTAGTTTAGGAGTCCATCTCGGACAAACAACGTGTCACGTAATTGATATATATTAAGATTAAGATATATTATTGGTACCTTATTCTCTCTCACATCTTGTAATCATAATTTTTTTCCGTTTTAAAATGTTACATTGGTCTTAAGAGAAACTGAGAAAAAAGCTGTAGCGACATTAATATTGATAGTTAATGAAAATATGGAGCCTCAGGATTATAAACTTTAACATTAGGCTATTGTGAAATAAACGAATAAATACTTATTAAGATATTTACTTCATGTAATGAGTTGAGGCCCGTGAATATATACTTTCAGTCTGACTTTAATTAATAATACATTATACATGAATCAAATAATATAAAGCAAATATATCCAATATATCCAATTGTACAAAATAGAAGTAGAATCTCACAAGAAAAGTTACGAGCCATAAATTTAGCTCGATATTCCGAGGGACTTCATTCATTTCAAGGGCAGTATTTTATTGAATTCATAAACATAATATATGTCTATATGAAAAAATGTATTACTGTAAAGAATCTCAATTTATTTTTTAATTAAAGACGACTCGTATAGTCCAGTGGTTAGTGACCCTTCGTACGGAACTAGACGGGTTTGAATCCCGATGGACGCAAACATTTATATGAAGCAAATAGTTTCTAAGACACTTTTTTATGTCTTCTAGATTATGATTCCCCCATATTGTCCTAGTTAAAAACAGACTGTATAAATATTATACAGTGTAGGCAGCGGATGATAAATACCTGGGATTGGTAGAATACGGTCTTTGTTACCTGCATTCCCCTTTATAATAGTCATTTACTAAAAATCGATTATTCAAGAAATATTTCATGTCAACTAAGCCGCTTCCACCGCATCGTCAGCAAAAAGCACAGTAGATGAAATGGCGAAAGAAACTCTCCCAGTATTCCTATTGTGCCTATTTTTAAATAATCTCGTGGAGACTACTATTAAGTCGCAATTTTTGTGTTTAATTGATACCAAGGAATTGTAAAATGTGACAGAGAATAATAATATTAAATTTTTATTCATCTTGTTTTAAAAAACTTAGATTATTCGAAGTTTCCATATTTTATAACAATGGAACATTGTTGCTTTTCGGATGATAGACATAGTATCTTCCAAAATCGAATGGTATTGTATTACTTCTTCGTAATTATTTGGCAGCTGAGACGTTTAAGATTCTGTCGGAGTCAGCCTTGTTGGTTGTGACTCACTTTGCGTGACGAGAGCTGCTGGTACCTTCATTTGGATGTAAGTCTCATAAGTACTTCTTAATTAAATACCCAGACGCATAGTCTTCTGATTACTACTACTGAAACAATTATGATACTTATCTACAGTTGGAACAAGTAAACAATTCTTAAGATATCCGATACTAAATTAAATAAAATTTTCTACTCAATAGCTTCCAAGCAAAGGTGGAAGTACAATGAAAGGGTAACAAAGCATAAATATAGCTCTTATATCAAATAACCTAAGTTTTATTTTATTTCAAACCCATTGTTACGCATCAGATTATAAATTTGATGTGACTGTTATTTTCAACCGGCATTCTAGATTTTCTCAGAATTTCTTCAGTTATATTGAACCCTTCTCACTACAACTAAGTCTGCACAACATAAACACTCGGTTCTATAAATCCGTCTTTCATTCGCGCGAGTTATTTTCTTTTTTCTTATGTTTCATGATAAATTTTATAACTCAACTTAATTGCACATTATATTCATCTGTTCAAATTTTAAAGAAGATTTAAACTTCGTTTTATGATTCTTTCCTATTATTTATTCGTGAAAATTTTATTTTATAATTTAATTTAAAGGATTTAATTAAATAAATTAAAGAAAGTTGCCGTCATTTTAATGATGTAGGTATGCAATTAACTTAAAAGAAATGAGGACAAACGAACTAAACGTGGTGTTAAGCGATCACCGCCGCCCATATTCTCTTACAACACCAGAGGAATCACAGGAGCATTGCTGGCCTTTAAGGAAGGTGTACACGCATTTTTTGAAGGTACCCATGTCGTATCGTCTCAGAAACAACGCACAATCGAGTAACATTCCACAGCTTTGTTAGTATGTGGAAGAAAGCTCCTTGAAAACCTCATTTTCGAGGCATAAAGAAAAGCCGACACCAGTGGCGCTCCATCAGAAGATACATTGAGGTGTACGACTTGAGTTCTTAAACTTCAGATCGAAACACAGTAATGCTTACACATTACTGCTTCACGGCAGAAATAGGCGCTGTTGTGGTACCCATAATCTAGCCGGCATCCTGTGCAAAGGAGCTCCCCACTGGTAAACTCTATAAGTACGTATACGTATTTATCTCTACTCTGTGGTTGTACGTTGGAACGCAACTCGAACTTGATAAGAGTCTCTCTGAAGTTACCCGTACGGTGCATATATCGAAACAAATATAAAATTGATTAAAAATCATGTTTACTGTTAGTAATTACGACCCATAATAACTAATATCGAATTTAATATCAATCAAAATGAAAAGTAAGTAAAATATTTAAAATAAATAAAATGTACAAGATGCTAGCTAGATGTAATGTAGCATTTCGTGTATGTAAATAATTAATTTATTTTAAAAGCTTTTTGTAACCGCGACCGCCGCGTGAAATTATAATAAAAATCGCTTTAAATTCAGTGTCGTTTACTAGACTGTGAGATAAGGTCGACACTGGGCAGTGGAGCTTTATATTGTTGCGAAAGCAAATAACATTTTACTAAGTTTTAGTCACTAGGAATCTCACTTTTACTTTACTATACTTATATGCACACAGTCAAGGAATATATACGATTTCATAGGATATTAAGGAAGATAAGGAAAGGTTTCTAAAACAACTAAATACAAAATGTAACATTAAATTATTTTCTACAATAAAAAAATTAACAATTGTATACATTTCATTAATTTGCACTCAGTAAATATAAGGTCATAGATACCAGATTACTAAATCCTTTTTTGTAATATAAAACAAATAAAAAATATGAGAAATAAATGTAAATTAGTCATTGACTACAAAAAAAAACCTTAAGTTTATCTACTTAAGGTTTTCGTGTCTATGTTAGAGATATGTGTTCCCATATTCTTCAGTAATGTTGAATTAGTTCTTGATAGGATATGTTATTGTGTGAGATATCTAACCCTTCATTGTTACATTTTTTAATGGAAAAACGAGCGTACGGGTCACCTGGTGTTAAGTGATCAACGCAGCCCACATTCTCTTGCAATACCAGAGGAATCACAGGAGGATTTTTTCGAAGGTTCCCATGTCGTATCGTCCCGGAAACACCGCACAATCGAGTTCATTCCACAGCTTTGTTAGTATGTGGAAGAAAGCTCCTTGAAAACCTCATTTTCGATTCATAAAGAAAAGCCGACACCAGTGGCGCTCTATCAGAAGATACATTGAGGTGTACGACTTGAGTTCTTGCCCTATTTGGATTCCGAGCGACACGATAGCCATTTTTAATACCTCTTTTTGGAGGTTTTGAAGAGTCATGCCAGTCCAGCCCTCACTTTAAATTTACCGCCATGATCTGACATCCTGAAGGAGTTGGCGATATTTATTGATATCAATGATTGGATAATTTACGATTTCACTCTTTCTTATTTTTACAAAGATACAGATTTTATTATTATAAGACTCACCATAACATAGACAATAAATAAATACCAATCATTAACACTTGCGCCACTTGCTAGCTTCGTTGATTGGAATAATTGCTCGCAATTTTAGGGATATTATTGCTACTAAGAGCAATAAATCCTGAAATCATGATCAGCATCATGGACAGCTAGTCCAACTGATAAGAATTTATTGGCTCTATAAACGAGTGGTTGGGGCTTGAAATTGTCCCAAATTTGTTACAGAGTTGCAAAGAATATTAGTAGAGTTTCATTATAACTTTGAATTAAATGTACATCTATTGTGGACTGAATCAAAAAATTCTGGATAGCCTTACTAGAATGTATAGTATTTTTATTTCCTTCAATTCTACGCAGAGAAAAGCGGAAAGCAAAGAAAAGGTATAAGACATAAATCTCGCTGACGTGTCAAATACGCGAAGAATTTCATCCCATTTCAATGGTGGATATTTCAAGCTATTCATTTCATATCTATAATTATCTATTGCAAGTTCATATAAGAAATTTAATGTCATTGGTATTTTAACAACATAATATTACTACTAGTTACTAGAATTCCTTTCTAGTTATTTTGAACCTATCCTTAATTTTCACGAGTCTCTCTGTCTATTTGCTTCCCTATAACCTTCCATCTTGAGTTATGAGACAAATAGCTGACGATGAGATGTCCTTAATTGATCATCTATTTGATATGTAAACTAAACAAAATAAACTATAAATTTCTCACAGTTATGTAACATATTTTGCTATGAGTAATAAATTAGTAATTAGTAATATATTAAACAAAAGGAGCGCGTGAGGGTTTACGGTTAAGTAGGGAAAACTTTCGCATTCTAAACAGGACACTTACGGGGCATTGCATATTTAAACAAACACCTTTTAATCCTAGGCCTCAGTTATTGCAAAGGAGATACTTTAATAGTGTAGATGAAATCCGTTACACATCTAAATGTAGCACCTCTTCGGGAAGTCCAATTCTTCAACCACTTGAGGTACGTCAGATCACTAATAAGATGACACTGCAAGAGATATAATAATTCATGAAAATAATCTTAGTAGTGAACAGTAAACAGTCGCTATCATAACCTCTTTTACAACTATTATTACTCATAACCATGAAAAATAAATAAATATTTATTTACGCCGCTGTTTAATATAAATGTTTAAGTGTGGCCTTGATTAGCCTTAATAATTTTGCTGCTATGAAATAACAGGTATGAATTCTCTATGAAATGCCTTTTAATGAGCTTAAATTTTCCGAACATTTACCATTGTAATGTATATTTTTTACACCACCAGAAAGTAGAGATATCAACAAACAGAAGGCACACCAACTTTTTGAAAAAAGCTGATATTTTGACGGATGAATAATGGTTCTTTTTTGATATATGAGTCAAAAAAGGTGAAAAATTAATATTTCAATTTAAATAAATTACAGTGTATTTGGGACATAAAAAGGACATAATAAAATTCACCTATTTCTGCGAAAAAATTTTTTTTTTGTTAAAGAAAAATAAAGACCAGAATCTTGGTTTTTTGAATTTTTCACATAAATTTTGAGGTTATGAGAAAAAAGTGTTAAAATAAAAGTTGTAGATCTTTATATTACCTACAACTTTGCTATTTGACTTTTTTCCCTAGGAATTGCAGTTTTGCCGGAAATCGAAATAAGCGTTTTTTTAGCCTTTACCCCCTCTCCCGACTATTCCACTTCCCAACCACAGATTACCCGTAATTTATTTTTCCTATTTTGAAGTTCTACTTCTTTTGGCGCGATGGAGAAAAATTATGAGGATGAATTTTTTTGATGCGCGCGCACACCGACCGCGACACCTGAATTCTACATCGTGAAGTTAGTTCTAGGTGGCATGAAAATCGATAACTATGTTCAAGTTGTATATTATAGTATTTTTTGTTATATTTTCTTCCATTTCCTATGGGTTTCATCCTACTATTACTTTTTTTGGTTTCAAAAATTTCCGACACAGGTCTATTCTGCTTTCATGTCAAAGATAAGACAAGGAAGGACTATCTTCCTAGCAGTATAGAGGTATGTCTACCAATGTCGTGGTTTACGTTACAAATATATTATTATTTTTGGCATTAAAATAGATTTTGTTTAAGACAATGAAAGTATCAAAAGCCAAACCAATATGTTTATTGTGTAAACAAACGTACATTATACTATCGGTACTTCTTACATCGCTGTCGTTTATTATCACTTAACTCATTTTTATTCCCGCTATTTTGGCTTGCTTGTCGGCCCAGATTCGCTATGAATACAAAATGGATACACATAACTCGATACATGGCCTACTTAAGGACTTTTAAAGTTCAACTTATTTATGTGAGACTCTAAGTGAATTGATTTTATAACTTAGAATGAAGTACTAGTACTGTTGTTTTATCCATGTAAAATTTTATTTTTGTAATGTTTATAGGCTCAGATTACGATTTCGTATTAAGACACCTTCGAAATTTGGACCTAGACGTTCTGGAATAAGGTGTCAGTAAATTAAATAAAATAAACATTCATATAATTAGGGACATATAATATAATAGGGAATATGAAAGCAAAAGTTTGTATAGAGGTAAATGTATGAGATTACTTTCCCATTAGAATGGGACTCAGACAGGATAGACATTTATAACCTAAACTCTTTTCCGCAACCCTAGAACACGTATTTCGACAGATTATATTATAATGTGTAAATATTTATAGGCTACTAGCTGACCCAGCAAACGCTGTATTGCCGATATTAAAATCGCGATACAAAAGTAACTGTTGATCGTAGATGGGTGAAAATTTGAAGTTGTATGTATTTTTCAAACAAATTAAAAAAAAAAATAAAAAACAAAATTTCGTGTGGACCTTAACATTTAGGGGGATGAAAAATAGATGTTGTCCGATTCTCAGACTTACCCAATATGCACTCAAAATTTCATGAGATTCGGTCCAGCCGTTTCAGAGGAGTTTAAAGTTTAACAACATGACATGAGAATTTTATATATTAGATAGATTACTAAACCTCCTAAGATTTGCATACGACCTTATACTAATAGGCTTTGACTATTATTATTACCCTTAAACCCTACAAGTCTACCAAGGTTGGACTGGTTGGACAATCAATGATTACAGGGAAAACAAAGGTCCCATTTAATAAATATAGGATGGAAAAAATATCCTGGATATATATATATATAATTACGACAAAAAAAGACAATATTCAATACATGACGTGTTTGAGTCAGCATAACCTACGGATGTCAAGACTGACAGGAAGATGACAAAGTAGAACCAACAACCACTTTCTAAGGATCAAATAGTACCTGCATAAATATAGTCTTAGTTAAAAGAGTGAGGTAAAATTGCACTTTTTACTTATCTGTAGTGGAACGAAAATCAAAACTTCATTCGAAACCTCGATCAGTGAATATTTCATAAATCGCAGTTCAATTTTTTTTTAATGAAAATAAACGAACGCGAGAGGTCGTGGGTTCCAGTTCCGCATAGTTCTTCAATTTTTTTTTTCAGTTTTTTTGGGTAATCAATCCCAGAAGTGAGGGTAGTATCACTATCAAGCATAGTGAGACTTGTACTCCCCCCCTGGTGGTCTCAACAAAATGCCCTACACAAGGAATATTAAAGTGGATTGGCAATTTATCTTTGACATTTGAATGAAAAAGTTACGAGGCATAAATCTCGTTCTTATATCAAATACTCCCTAGATATTTCATTTCACGAGCGGACCTTTCTTATTCTTATCTAGTATCCAGTAGGCGACACACCGCGTCCTACTAAAAGTTCAGATACGGAATTTGATGTGACTGATATCTCGACGACGGGACTCATAAAGCCAACATCTCTACCCTCCCCTTCAGAATTCACATCATTCGGTAGTCTGAGCCCTACTTTCATTACGTCTGCGCTGTCTCCGTTTGATCCATCCATTTATTTGCACGAGTTATGACCTTCTCACATATTACATCTGTTAGGTCTTGATAAATTACTAGAAAATGTTAAAATATACTTCCCTCACAGCATGCCGTGTAAAGCTAATTTATGTATTTTTGATACACGATTCCGAACAAACTTTAGATTGTTTTCACCACTTACACGAGTACTACAACAAACAAAATAATCATTTATTTAAAAGGGCCATTGAATTGAATTCTCGTTCCATCAGATTACCGGATAGACTGGTTTATGGCCACTGTCCCAGAACAACATTATACCTAGCTACGCAATGTGTATAAAATTATTTAATCATATTTTAAGTAAACTTAAGCATGCTAATTTAAATAAGCCGAATAGAAGACACTATAATACATTTAACATCTATAATGTATACTGTATTCGACGCAATAAATAAATTTCATTTCATTTCAAGAAAAGAGAACTTACATAATATATTATTCTCTAATAGTCGACAGGAATTTAAAGGTAGGTAGCTTACGGAAACTCTCAATTAATAGCACCCTATATTTATATTCTTGTCATCTGTCGTAATATTATTAAGTGATGTTAAAATTATAAAAATGTCTAATATTACTAAAATTCAAAAAAAATTTTTAATTGTTATTTAATTATAGTTCATGTTGTAATAAAAGTCAATAGTAAGTTATAATAAGTTGTAGTAAAGTGTACCAGAAAAGTCCTCGAATGGCGACCACGTACCGGAAGACGCAGTACAAGATGGACCGACGATCTGATCAAGATCGCGGGAATACGTTGGATGAGGTCAGCGTAGCACCGATTGTCATGGAAATCTTTGGGGAAGGCCTCTGTCCAGCAGTGGACTGATCTTCCGGCTGATAATGATGATGATGTGTAACGACAGCGAAATAGATTGAATGATTTGTACATCTTTTATTGGTACTCACATCAGTAACTTAATATCTAAGATACTTAAACGTTATTGTTATATGTGTTAGTAGGTACCTACTGTTGTTGTATCCTTTAGACTAGTAATTTAATTTAGTATCCTAACTAATTTGCACGTGACAATATTTAGCTATTTAAAATCCATCAATATAATGTTTTCAGTTTATTTTCTAAGTTATTATTTATTATTAATTTATATAATTTTATTATATCAATACCTATGAATTACCCATAATATCAAGAATTTCAATACCTACTCCGCTCTAAATAGTCAGTTCCGCCATCCGCGAGCATCTTTACGACATCATAGAATACTCTTCTGAAGTCATAATATAACACTCACATGGAAAGCCAGCGTCAGCACCGGACTAATACAGCCATGGATATGAAGTTATATAAAGTGTAGATTTTGTTATTTGTGCAGTTTTATATTCATAATTTATACTTAATTATTACTGTTATTTAAATAGTCTTTAGAAAAATAGATAAACTTCCAAAAACTTCTAAAATATATACATTTTCCCACATTTGCGTCGAGGAATCAAATATTAATTAGTAACAATAATTCCATCTGGTGTCAATTAAGTAATACTGACACCGAAAGGGAAATTGAACAAACTTCGAGAAAGTTCCAGTCGACCCTGATCGATCCAATATCTATTAATAGTGAATGTCTGACATCCATAAGACTTTTGCTGACCGGGAGAATGTCAATTTGCACGAGATATCGTCGAATCTTTTCAAAGTTGTCATAATTATTCTTAAAAAAATTAGAGAGACAGCAGTCGGACCTCTGTAAACAAGTTTATGAAAATCCATGGTTTTCGAGTTTTGGATAAGCATCAGAGCATTAATTAAGCAACATTTTTTGGATAATATTATTTTTGCAAATAACATTTTTAGGGTTCCGTAGCCAAATGGCAAAAAACGTAACCCTTATAGATTCGTCATGTCTGTATGTCTGTCCGTGTATGACACAGTCACTTTCTCCAAAACTATAAGAACTATACTGTTGAAACTTAGTAAGTAGATGTATTCTGTGAACCGCATTAACATTTTTACAAAAAAAATAAATCAACAATAAATTTTAGGGGTTCCCTCTACTTACTAAGAACTGAAACTCAATAATGTTTTTCATCATACCCATACGTGTGGGGTTTAAAAATGATAAGACTTTGTATTATTATTTTTTTCTAAACTGAATAGTTTGCGCGAGAGACACTTCCAAAGTCGTAATATGTGTCCCCCCCCTGTAACTTCTAAAATAAGAGAATGATAAAACTAAAAAAATATGTGATGTACATTACTATGCAAACATCCACCGAAAATTGGTTTGAACGAGATTTACGAATAAAATATATAAGAATACGTGTACAGGCTGTCCCAAAGTTATGGGACATGAAGGGAAAGTACCTTAAATATCGTAGATAGGGTATTTTACTGAAAGAAGACTTTATTATTTTTAAAAGTAAGTAATTCTGCATTAAAAGATTTTCTTAATAATACTTGCCTCGTCTGGGAATCGATCCGACTTAAATGTAAAAAAAAACTTTAATGATATGTAGATATGAGAAAGTAGTCAATTAAGTGGGTATTTAATTGTAAATTAATTAATTAAATGCTCAAAATGAGATCCCTCTTGTCTAACGCAAATTTCCAATATTTTAATAAGTCCGCTACCTGTTGATTTTCTTATCATTTTATAGTGAATACTCAATATGATATGGCACAATTCTATATGTAACTCGCCCACGTTCTCATATTGCTTGTAAACTAAAAAAAAACTATGCTATAAAGTATTTTAATTATGAAGTGGGTACTTATTTGCGAATAATCAATGCTATCTATGGAATGATAATATCTCTACTAGCCATTCTTTCGATTGGCATCATAAAAGTAGGGGTGTTTTTTTTTTAATTTTTTTTTTCTGGAATAAGAGGACAAACGAGCGTACGGGTCACCTGGTGTTAAGTGATCACCGCCGCCTACATTCTCTTGCAAAACCAGAGGAATCACAAGAGCGTTGCCGGCCTTTAAGGAAGGGACTAAGGGGAAGCGCGTACGCGCTTAAGTCGGTTCGAGTCCCAGACGAGGTAAGTAATTTTTAGAAAATCTTTGAATGCAGAATTACTAACTTTAAAAAATAACATAAAGTTGTTTCAGTAAAATACCTTACCTACGATATTTAAAGTACTTTCCCTTCATGTCCCATAACTTTGGGGCATCCTGTATATGATTTTTTTTTATCGAAATGCATATTTTTACAAAATGTGAACAAATAAGATACATTGTAAAAACCACAGAGATTTGACCTCAATGCATTATCTTAGCTTAAGCCTTATTTCAGTTTTTTAGTTAGTTTTTTTTTATTTAGTTGATGAGAGCTCATATGCACTTTATGATTTTGAACAAAGATTTTTTGCTTTTTCCATTAAAAAATAATTTAGTATAATTTTCCTTTCTAAATAACTTTTATATTATTTTACTTGGTGCTACGGAAACCATCATGGGCCAGTCCGACTCGTACTTGGCTGCTATTTTTATACTTTCTTTCGTATATTCTATAAACATTTAACATCAAGATTTTTTTTTCCTTTTATGATAAGAACCTAAGTTATCATCATTTTAATTACAATCTAGCCTTAGGCTGATAAGCAATTATATTTTAACTTAATTTACTAAGTAGAGTCAAACTAAGACTGTGTCCATTAGTACTATTATTATGATATTTATTAAGGGGAAGACACTATGTTCTTGTGTTCTTTACACTTAGCACATGTTATTTTCACTATTCACTCCCCTATATTACACTAGCTTTTCACTACACTAACTCAAAAGGTTTAAGTTCTTTTGAGTCTTTTTTTTATGATAATTAGTGACAAGACGAGCAGGACGTTCATCTGATGGTAATTGATAGACTCTGCCCATTACAATGCAATGCCTCTCAGGATTCTTGAAAAACCCAAAAATTACCTAGTCACCTTAAGACATAAGATGTTCAGTCTCATTTGCCCAGAAATTTCACTAGCTACGGCGCCCTTCGGACCGAAACACAGTAATATTTACACATTACTGCTTCACGGCAGAAATAGGCGTCGTTGTGGTATCTATAATCTAGTCGGCATCCTGTGCAATGGAGCGCCCCACTGGTCTTCTCACTAGGTTTGTGATGTCCAGGAGCTGGATAGCCTCGGTGTTCACATGATGGTGAAGTCTTAGCCCACCTGCTTCCGCGTAGATTTGAATAATTTTTACGACTAAATCCACCTTAAGGTCACGATGAAAGTCGTCGTTTCGTATGTACCAGGGTTCATTTATAATACCAATACATCATGATGCATTATGACTGTTCATTGTCAGTACATCTATCAAAATTTAATATACGTTCACAAAAATCGTCACCTGTCTGCTCTTAATAGTGATTATCATTTTTATAACACTAGAAATAAGGGATTGCTTGTAACTAATTTTAGAAGGTTTCATAAGATGCATAATATATTGAAAGCTAAATGTATACACTTTTATAATAAAGTGCCAGCCACTGTTCAGGAATCATCTATAAATAAATTTAAATGTTTAATTAGATAATGGCTCTGCCATAAGTCCTACTACTCTAAAGCTGAATTTCTAAGTGATCGGACAGCCTGGAACTAGATTATGATTAATTTATAGCAATAGCAATGGCAGTACAAATATAGTATTAAAAAGAGCGCAATAAAACAATGCTGGGAAAGTTTCTTGCGCCGCTTCTTCATTCTCATACAGTCATTTGTATCTGGTATATTAGAAATGAATCAATTTTGAGAAAATAAATGCCTTTTATGCAAAATATTTGCCCAGTGTACACCAATAATGACACAATGTCAGTGATACCGTTCTCGTCAACACCACCGGTGCACACGGCCCCTCCCGCCCTATCCATCCGCGCACTACGAGCACAAGTCCGCAGTAAGAGACGGGATGATATCGCGAACCCACTACACTCACCCTGATGAGACGACCTCCGAATGGAGTGAAACTAGTCGGTACCCACACCGATAATTGGTGAGTTCTAGTATCTTTAGCTTTATTTTATTTATTATTCTGGGCCACATTGTGTCATTGTTTTTTTTATTGAAGAGGAGGACAAACGAGCGGATCACCCGATGTTAAGTGATCTCCACCCCCCACATTTTCTTGCAACACCAGAAGGATCACAGGAGCGTTGTTAGCCTTTAAGTAAGGTGTACGCGCGCATTTTTGAAGGTACCCATGTTGTGTCGTCCCGAAAACACCGCACAAGGAAGCTCATTCGACAGCTTTATTGTACGTAGAGGAAAGTTTCTTGAAAACTGCACTGTGGAGGAAAACTTCAATCGCGCTGGTGGGGATGATATATTAACCATTGTTTGTTAACTCAAATAAATAAAAAAAGTGTGTGTGTGTATTTATACATGCACACAAGAAGTTATACTTCTTTGGCCTAACGAAGCAAAAATCATTTATATGATTTATTCCTCGTCCTACGTTTTTAGAAAGTACAATTTCGTAAAAATCTTGCAAAGATGGCATTGACAATTAATTATTAAATAATGAATACGGCTATATGAGCTTGAACCCTTTGCCTGTCCTAATAATAGACGAATAAACCAAAAAAAATAACGAATGACGCAAACGTCAGTAAATTTTAGGGACCAACTTGAACTTGTTACTTTTGTGTTACAGTGATGCGCGCGCATCTTAAAATTACACTCTCATCATTTTTTCATAACGTGCCTAAAGAAGTATAACTTCAATAAAATAAAATAAATTATTAGACATTAGAAGCGTCCACTAGTGTTGTGTAGCTTTCAAATATCTATGTGAATAAGTCGTTGAGACTCGCGATCACTTAAAAGCTTCGTGTGCTATTATTGTCCTCCTACTTCACTCAGTGCTAGTTCTTGCTCATTTGTATAATAGGCAAGTTTTCCCGATATCTTAGGCTATGCGGATTTGTTTGTGCTTTAAGGTCCCATTAAATATCTAGGTATTTAATGTACTTTTTAATTTTATTTTGGGGTATATTGAACAGCTTCGATAGTTTCATTAATAATTTTCTGATGTTGGTCTGGAGATTTTATATTTTTTTCCCATCTGAGAATAATTTGTATTGTAAAAAGATTAAAAATTGTAAATCAAACAAGCTTATAGTATTAAACATGGTAACTAAAACTTTAGCAAAATATCTCTTCTTTATCTATTTGAAGAACAGATTTCAACTAGCAATAGACAGTACAATATTGTATATTTTATTAAAAAGAGCGCAAAAAAAAAGAATGCTGGGAGAGTTTCTTGCGTCTCTTCTTCTCTCTCAGATTGCCATTAATTTCCGAAGCGGTAGTAGTATCTAGTATATTAGAAATGACATCAAAAAGAATTCTAAAGCAATCAATTTTGAGAAAATTAATGCCTTTTATGCTTTTTATGACTTCTCACGAAGTATAAAAGTGGCATATTATCATAATATTATAGACATTTTTTAAATGAATTATTCCAAGTAATTTCAAAGGTCTCCTGGCTGCTGTTTGAAACAAAATATTTCAAAAAAACGGACCCAACGCTTTAGAATAATGAGAACTCAATAAACTCTGTGCAGGCATTTTATAGTACTACATATATTGCTGACAAGACTATCAATACAATGATTATTCTGAAGTTTTCCGTATGTCAGACAGCCTTGCAAAAAACGCGGGAAATATTAAACATCCAAATAAACCAAACGTAAGTAAAATGTGTATTGGTAAACAATTTGCATTTACTTGGTTTATTCTCAGGTATAACTTTATGCCAATTTTATTTGTAACACCGTTTCAGTTATGAAGTTAAACTTAATCTTTAACTTCTTCATATAAATCTGAATAAACTTTTTCGAAAAGAAATCATAGTTAGTAAAATATTATTACTAATACCTCGTCACAACATTGTTTTAATATCCAGTAAAATCCAGCTTTGTCCCAGACTTTTATTAGTCACTGAAACTATTCAGTAATAAGAATGGAGCAGTATAACTACATACTGCTCCATTCTTAAAATAATATGTTAAATGTGTACAAAATACAAGTATAATATACGAGTACCCTGTTTTGACGATACAGGATGGTTTTTTGGGAAGGGCGGCGATGGCCAAGTCAGAAACTACGAGTACGAGTCATGCCCTCGATTTATAAGAAACCAATAACTGTATATTTAGTTATTTAAAATTTCTTGAAATTTGACGGATATTGACCCGAATGATTGAGATTTCTTATTGTAAAAAAGTAATGTTTTGGTGTTTCGGTCGGGGCGAGGTCCTGACTGCGTCCCTCCAATATATCTTAATGGAAAAGAGTAAGTAAATGTAAATCAATTTAAATATTTAGGCCATTTTGTTACCAGCACTCTGAGTGATGATGATGATATAGAGAGACAGAGAAGAAATTTGTCAGTTAGGGCGAACATGATAATAAGAAGATTTCAGAAGTGACCATTGCAGTAGGAATGTCAAAAAGCTACTGTTCACCAGCTACTGTCAGTCCTTTTATACAAGTAACTTGTGGGTGAAGCATACACGTAAAACTATGAACATTTTTAGAGTTCAATATCATAATGCTTTTAGGATGTTCTTGGGATTACCACGTTTTTGTAGTGCATCTCATATGTTTGCCTTATACAGAGTATATGATTTTTATGCTATTCTGAGGAAAAAGATTTTTTCAATTAGGGATAGAATTAATAAAAATGAAATTAGTATATTAAGAATCTTAAATAATGTACATAATTTTATTAATAGAAAATGGAATTTTATTCTTAAATCTAAAAATAAATCTTTGTAATATCCTAGAATAAGTTAATACTAACAATATATGGGCAATGCTGCCTGAAATAAATAAATTTATTATTTATTATTATT
>CATIXQ010000029.1:9435716-9457792 GCA_949711755.1 Leptidea juvernica | reverse complement strand
ACCTAACCTAACCTAACCTAACCTAACCTAACCTAACCTAACCTAACAATGCCCTAAGGATAGGCCTTCGCACAGGTCGTGCGAAAGCACCTGGCCCAGCACCAACCACTCGGGTTTACAACACTAGAAAGGCAAACTGGGATAAGTTCCGAAAGGAACTACCGACCGACTACCATCATCCAAAGTCTTACCAGTCCAATCGGACTCTTGTCCGTCCACGGTAAGACTTTGGAGAAAATGATGGTACGTTGGATAAAGTGGCACGTACTGCCGACGCTGAATCCGGCTCAATTCGGATTTATGCCACAGCGAAGCACTGAGGATGCCCTCTTTGCCTTGATCGAGCACATCAGAGCTGAGGTCAGGGCAAAGAGGGTAGTGCTAATGGTGTCTCTAGACATAGAGGGGGCATTCGATAGCGCCTGGTGGCCAGCTATTAAACACCAGCTGGCCGCCAGGAAATGCCCCGGGAACCTGTACTCCGCCGTATGCAGTTACCTCAGTGATCGTGAGATCACCATTCGTTATGCGGGCGCCGAATGCGTGAGGCCCACGACCAAGGGGTGCGTTCAGGGATCGATTGGGGGACCCATATTCTGGAACCTCCTGATCGATCCATTGCTGGGCGCCCTCGAGGAAGAGGGCCTACGCGTGCAAGCCTTCGCCGACGACGTAGTGCTCGACTTCTCGGGCTCCTCTCCGGAGACTATCGCGAAGACCGCTAATTCCGTCCTCCGGCGGGTCTACGACTGGGGCTTGGACAACAAGCTGCGATTTGCTCCACACAAGACCAACGCCATGGTGATCACTAAGAAACTGAAATTAACACCTATTCAGATCACCATGGGCGGCGAATGTATAAAGATGGTAACTGAAACCAAAATCCTGGGCCTTACTATCGACCACAGGTGGTCTTTTAAGCCACATGTCGCCGAAGTTTGCCGTAAGGCAACGGCCATTTATGGCCAACTATCAAGGGCGGCTAAGACAACCTGGGGTCTGAACCCAGAGGTGGTCAAGACCATCTACATCGCCGCTGTGGAGCCAATCATACTATACGCTTCAAGCGTCTGGGTCCCAGCCGTAGATCAAGTCGGAGTGCGGAAGCTGCTGGACGCGGTTCAGCGGGGGTTCGCGCGGAAGATGAGCCGGACCTACAAAACCGCCAGTTTGAGTGCGGCGCTGATCCTGTCAGGTATATTGCCACTCGACCTGAGGATCCGAGAGGCGGCAGAATTGTACCGCTATAAAAGGGGCGAGGACATTGATGGTATGGCAGACAGGAAGGCTGAACAGCGGGTTAGCTTCCTGGATGCTCCCCATCCAGCCCTCGCTCCTGAGGTAGAATTCTGTTGCCTCGAGGAGACCCAGGCCGAAACCGGCGTGGTAGAAGTGCAGGATGACCAAGGAGAAGGAGAGGGTTATCTGCAGGTCTACACCGACGGCAGCAAGATACAGGGCAGGGTTGGAGCCGGAATTTCATACAGGCGGCGAGGCCTGGAAGTCAGAGCAAGGAAACTCAAGTTAGAGGATTATTGCTCTGTCTTTCAGGCCGAAATGTGCGCAATTTCGAAGGCTATCGAGGACATCTTGAAGATGCCCGACATGAGGGTCGAGATCCTTAGTGACTCCAGGTCGTCGCTGGAGCTGCTAAGCTCTCATTCAACCCGTTAGCCTTCGAAATCAAAAACCTGATTCGGCGGGCCCGAGACATGGGTAAAACCATTCGGTTCCGCTGGGTGGGGGAACGCATGTAGGTATCGAGGGGAACGAGAGGGCTGACCACTTGGCTCAGGATGCGGCACTCCACTCGAAACAGAGGGCTGCGTACGACGGAGTGCCGGTTTCGACTCTTCGCCGTGGAATAAGAGCCAGGACCCTCGGCGTCTGGCAGGAGCGTTACACTGCGGGCCAAAACGCAAGTGTCACAAAGGCGTTCCTGCCAGACGTCGCGACGGCTTACAAGCTGGTGCGGGAGGCACCCTTCTCCGCTCTGATGGCCCAAGTCATCACGGGTCATGGTGGCTTCTCGGCGTATCTCCACCGGTTCGGACTGAAGGATAGCCCAGTGTGCATTTGTGACGGTCAAACGGACGAAAGCGCAATGCACCTGGTGCTCGAATGCCCTAGGTTCGGTCGGTGGAGATACGATCTTGAGGTCCAGAGTGGAGTGGCCGTACTGGAGGCCAACCTCCCTATATTTTTGTCTGGCCACAGAAGACTTTTTGAGGTATTTTGCCTCAAAATCTTAGTAGATGTGCTGCCAAAGAACGGCAGCAATATAAATTTTAAGAATGTAAAAATGTAATTGTGTTTGTAAGCAAAATAGATTTAATTGTATGTATAGAATAAATAACACTAGGCTTAAATAATGTAATTTAAAATATAGCAAGGCATTTGTAAAGCCTGGTTCCCTATGATTCAGCATAGGGATCTTTTTACAAACCTTAGCCTCTAAGATTGATTGTGTGTGTGCCTAGAGTAAGATAGGATTAAGTCATTATAATATTGTAAGTCAAATAATAGTCAAATTTAATTACCTACTATTATTATTAGTAACATAAATATATAGTAGTAGCCTAAGAACTGGAAAAAAAATGTAAATTAATTAAGTAGATAATAAGTTTGTAATAAATGTAGATGTAAATAAAATACTCCCACCTTCAACCCCTACAGCTCAATGGTACGGAGAAAGCTGTTAACTAGTAGCTCCTCGGCCCTGGAGCGAAAGCTGCCAGGGAGGTAGGCCTAGTAGTCAAAAAAAAAAACCTAACCTAACCTATGATGATAGGTTTATGATCGGATGCAATCAGACCATCTTCTATCCTAGGGAGCAAGAAGTGACATCAGCTGGAAAAGATCTTTTCTCCTCGAGTGACTTCGAATGTGGGGTCAGATCCGGTGTTTAAAATATGGAGCTGTTGGTCGTCAAAGAAACCGCTGAGTTCTTCTACTCTATCATCCTCTCTGACACTGCCCCACCAAGGGCTCCATGCATTTAGGTCTCCTCCTACTATTCTTTCCATTGATGGCAGATCTTTCCACATGGCAGTTAGATGTGTCAAATAAGGGCCGAGCTCCTTGTTGCCCTCAAAGTAAACAGAAGAGACCGCACGTTGCCGCCCCTCTAACTCAATTAAGGCAGTGACAATGTTCTCTGTCTGATTAGTGGGATCGGCTATTATACGAGCGTCGGCATCAAAGACGGCGGCTTTGGCCGGGTTTTGCTTGGTGACGCCCTGGCAGTGTTGTACAATACGGACCCCCGGGTACGTCTTGATTATACCAGTGTTGCCTGTGTATGGTTCCTGGACTAGCGCTAAGGTCAGGTTTTTTCTTTGCGCCACTTGGATTAACTCGTCCGTTGCCAGTCTCTTCCTTTGTAGGTTTATCTGGAGTATCCTGGTAATCTTTACTGTATCCGTGGGGTTGCCGCCGTTTCTCGTCTGTTGAACATCTAAGGGGCCCTTAGCAATACGCAATACTGGCTCTGGCTATTGCGTCCCACCTCTTTCTGAACCTAAACCTATACCTAAACTATAACCTAAACCTATCATCATAGATCTGCAAGGTAAGCTTTCGAAACTGCAAGAAGGTAGCTCAACTAGGAGATTCAACACAAGGAAAGCCAACTGGGCTTCGTTTAGGCTTGAGTTGAAGAAGATCCTAGATGAGCCGGAGATGACAGCAGAAGAAACTGACGGTATAACTTGTACTGAAGATCTAGACAAACTTGTGGAAGAATACATAAATGCAATTTCGAAATCTTGCGAAGCAGCCATACCAAAGCGCAGACCGCTAAACAAAAAAGGTATCCCATGGTGGACGACGGAGCTCGACGAGCTAAAGAAGGAAATGATCTGCCTAAGACGCCGCATAAGATGGGCTGCACCAGTAAGACGTCAAACTGTAATAAATCGATACTTGGAGGCGAAAGATAAATACGAAGATGCTGCTAATCGGACACAGACAGAATCATGGAAGTCCTTTTGTGAGGCACAGGATGGAGAAAGTCTCTGGGACGGAGTATATAGAGTAATAAGACAGACCAAACGGAGAACGGATGATGTTCTCCTTATCTCTAACGGCGCTGCACTCAGTCCCAGAGACTCTGCTGAGCTCCTCGCGGGCGTTTTCTTCCCTTCCGACGATCCATTAAATGATGATATAGAACAAAAAAGGATTCGAATCTACGCAAACTCTATGGATATGAGTAATGGAACGAACGATCTCCCTTTTACGTTAGCGGAGCTGAGACAGGCTATCTCTACCTTTCACCCAAGGAAGGCTCCAGGGCCCGACGGGTTTACAGCCGACATTTGTTTAGCTGCCATAGCCGTGGATGAATCTCTGTTCTTGGCCCTTCTAAACATGTGTCTCCAGCTGGGTCGCTTTCCCGTACCCTGGAAGAGGGCAGCTATTCTAGTTTTAAGGAAGCCGGGCAAATCGAACTACGCTGATCCCAAATCTTACCGACCAATAGGCTTATTGTCAATACTCGGTAAGATTTTGGAAAAACTGTTAGTTGGCCGTTTGCGATGGCACACGCAGTCCAAACTCAGTATCCGTCAATATGGGTTTGTACCCCAGCGTTCCACTGAAGATGCTCTCTTCCAACTGAAAAAAGTTATTGAAGACAAAATCAAGGAGAAAAAAATCGTGGTGATGGTATCACTCGATATAGAAGGTGCTTTTGACGGAGCATGGTGGCCGGCGCTAAAATGTCAATTGGAACAACTAGCCTGTCCAATAAATTTACGGAAGCTAAGTCATGATTATCTGAGGGACCGGTCGGTGGCCCTAAGCTATGCTGAAGAAAAAGTAGAGAGAACAACAAGTAAGGGCTGTGTTCAGGGGTCCATCGGCGGCCCACTCTTTTGGAATCTTCTCCTCGACCCCCTGCTACAGGAGCTGGAAGGATCGGAGGCACACTGCCAAGCATTTGCAGACGACGTGGTGTTGATTTTCTCGGGCAATGACATGGCGGGGATCGAGGGGAAGGCAAATGAGGTTCTGGAGCGTGTTGTCGGCTGGGGGCAGAGGAATAAATAAAAGTTTGCCCCGCATAAAATGCACGCTATGACCTTGACAAAGAAGCTGAAGTTTGATCTCCCTATACTTAAGATGGGTGGAGTTAACATTCAAAATGTAACCGAAATGAAGATCCTCGGGGTGACATTCGACAATAAGTTAACTTTTAATAGTCACGTAGCTCAGGTTTGCCAGAAGGCAGCAAGCATTTACGAACAGCTAGCCAGGGTGGCCAGAGTCGAGTGCGGACTTAACCCTGAGGTGATCAGGATCATATATGTTTCGGTTATAGAGCCAATAGTTTTGTATTCCTCGAGTGTTTGGGAATTTGCTGCGGGGAGGCAGAACGTGCGTAGGACCATAAATGCTTTACAGAGGGGCTTTGCACGTAAGATCTGTAGAGCACATCGCACGGTCAGTCTACACGCAGCATTGATTTTGTCAGGCCTTTTGCCACTGGACCTAAGAGTAGAGGAAGCTGGAGCGTTGTTCAGAGCCAGGCAGGGTTGGGCCATCCCGGAAATGTTAGATAGATCTCTTGAGCGAAAAGTGTCATTTTTAGATTCGCGACACCCCGCATTGGCCCCGTTAGTAGATTTTAAATGTCTAACTGACCCCGCGAAGGAGATAAATGAGTTGGTGGCCATTTATACTGATGGAAGCCGTATCGATGGTAGAATAGGCGCTGCCTTATCGTGGTGGAGGCAGGGGAAAGAGGTGCAGACGAATAGATATAAACTCGAATCATTCTGCACCGTTTTCCAAGCCGAAACTCTAGCATTAGCAAAGGCCACTGACAAACTATTAGTTGGTAGGGATAAGACCGTACATATATTCAGCGACTCGAGATCAGCTTTGGAATTAATAAAACAACATAAAACTTTTAATCCACTTGCTGTAGAGATACGTAAAAACCTTGCTGATCTTGAGTCGTTGAATATTAATGTGAATCTTTATTGGATAAAGGCACATGAGGGACATGAAGGTAACGAGCGCGCGGATGAGTTAGCGAAATCAGCCGCATTAGGCGGAGATAAAAAGGCTGCTGATTACGATCGTTGTCCACTGTCCTTTGTAAAGAGCGCGATTAGAAATGTCACCAGAGAGAAATGGCAGAAAAGATACACGGAGGGCACTACGGCAGAACTAACAAAAATATTTTTCCCCGACCTCGGGATCGCATATAAGATTGTTCGAGGTGATTGGGGATGGCTTGAGAACTCTACAGTGACTCAGATATTAACTGGACACGGTGGGTTCGCGAGCTATCTCCACAGGTTTAAGCTCAGACAGTCCCCCGCTTGCGACTGTGACCCCGACGCCGAAGAAACGGTAGTACACATAATAACTCGATGTCCCAAATTCGGTTATGAAAGATTGCACATAGAAAACGAAATTGGCATTAAAATTGAAATCTCAAATTTAAGCACCCTGATTTGCAATAAGGAGTACAGATCAAAATTCTTGAAATACGCTATCAATATAGCAACAAAAATTATAAAGAAAAATAAATAAATAATGTAAATAAGTAATATTTAGTATAATTATATTAATTGTACGAGTTAGTAAATGATTTATTAACCATGCACTAGACTAATCAAACCAAATCTATTGAAATATAATTAGTATAATAGGAATGTAATCCATGTGAAGATTTATATTGAAAAATAAAAATAAAATAAGAAAAAAGGTATAGCATAAAAAAAAAGTTATATCATAACAAAAAAAAAATTAAAAAAAAATAAAAACAAAAACAAACACACAAACCAAAAAAAAATGTTAGTGTAGTACAACAAGGGAGTATTATAGTTAGATAGTATAGTATTAGAATTAAGTTAATAACCTATGTATAAAGTACGCATATCGATATACTTGGTATTCCAACCGGTCTCAATCCTCACCAATATACTTAAGATGAAAAATGTCCTTTTTATATAAAGAGGGAACTTTGCTTGAACGCTTCCTCAGAAGGGGAGCTTGCGGCACAGGTTCCGTCTGCTGGGTTATTCGCTTGTGTTTCCATGGGTTCCGGTGGTACAGTGTTATGGCCTTCGTTTGGCTCTGCAGGTTGAGTGGTTGCCTCATCGTTAGCATCCTTGAAGGGGGGTGGGTCTCAATAAATTTTCCCCCTGGCCCCTGAATTTTTCTTGTAAACTGAGCCCAGCATAAACGATAGCCGTCGCTCATGTTCCATTATTCTGGGGATTTTCTCCTCCGGAACGCTTACGATGATGAATGTGTCATCGTTGTGATGGTGAAGAGCATGTAGCAACCAGCAGTCTACCTCGGCCCAAGAGTTTTGGAACCTAAGCATGCCACCGATCGCCTTGGTGTCCCTCCACACTCCAGGCAGCAGGATGCCGCACCTTATGCGGTTAGGGACTTCCCACATGTTCTTTACAGTAAGGTTGTCTCCATTTGGTAGTGTAATTTCTGGGACGGCTGTCTTTAGCCACTCAAGTGTGTTGAGATTGGAGCACCACAGTTTCAGGACGCCCCCGTCATTTATTTTATTTATTTATTTATTTATTTATTTATTTATTTATTTATTTATTTATAGGACAACCAATAGTTGTTACATTCTAATATGCTTAAAATATATCAAATATTAACAAATAATGAGTTGAATGTACAACAAATTAAGGTATCACAACATGCACAGTCTTTGCTTCCGTGACACCAAGAAAACAATTATATAAAATAAAGCAAAAACTATAAAATCAAGATACGAATTTGAAAAGAAGGAAAAAAAAAGGAGAAGATGAATATTAATCATATTTTGGCGCCTAACAATCTCGTAATATTTTTTTTAAAAGCAGGTAAAGAATCTTTAAAAATATCTACTTCACCACAGATGGAGTTATAAGTTCTTGATAGACGTGGTATGGGAGAAAATTGCTTAAGGTTAGTTTTGGCAAATGGCTGATGGAACAGGCCAGCTCCGACCTGCGCACGCTTTGGTACTCGGCAGGGAACTCGTAAGCTGATGGAATGCACGAGTGATGGACTGTCGAACTGATTTCTAATTATTTTGTATAAAAATATTAGATCTAGCATTTGTCGTCGAACAGAAAGACTTTTCAAGTTAAAGTGTCTCAACTTATCGCAGTACGATGGCAATTGCTTATGTACCCCACAAGAAAAAGCAAGGTGCCATAAGAACCGTTTTTGAATGCGTTCAACTCTTAATTGGTGAATGTTGTATTTAGGAGACCAAACGATGCTACAGTATTCTAGATTACTGCGCACATAAGCATTATACAGGGTTGTTTTAGTTGTTGGATTGCGGAATTTTTTACAGTTGATCTTTTACGGATGATGAAGCCTAGCATTTTTGAAGATTTATTAATAACATTATCAATATGAGGCAGAAACGTTAATTTGTTATCAAAAAAAAAACCCCTAAGTCTCTAATATCAGATTTACCCTCTAGAATTAAACCATTAATGCTATATTGAGTTCTGAGTATATCGCGGTTGCGAGTGAATGTGATAGAGTAACATTTACTTGTGTTCAATTTCATTTTATTACTAGTACACCATTTGTATATTGCATTCTTCTTCTTGCAAGATCTTCTTGTAATAAATCGCAATCTAAAGGGCTTGTAATAGTTCTGCATAACTTCAGGTCATCTGCAAAGAGATAAGTGCTACTGTGTTGGATGTGAGATACAATATCATTAATAAATAAATTGAACAGCCATGGCCCCAAATGAGAACCCTGAGGTACTCCTGAGATCACTGCGTAATTGTCGGATTTGAAGCCCTTCACCGCTACGTATTGACTTCTGTTCGATAAGTAGGAATTAAACCATTCCAAAAGCGTCCCGCCTATTCCATATAACTTTATTTTTTGCAATAAAATAATATGGCTAACTCTATTGAAGGCTTTTGCAAAGTCCATGTAAATAGCGCTTACTTGTACACCAGCATCAACTGCATTTACTATTTCATTATGGTATACAACCAAGTTAGTGCTCGTTGAACGGGATTGAGTGAATCCATGTTGCTCATGTACGAGAAGTTGTTTTGTATGGCTCTTTAAATACGGATAGAGCAATACTTCGAATAACTTCGCAAATACGGACAGAATTGAGATGGGCCTATAATTCGAAATAATGTCTTTATCTCCGTTTTTATGGATAGGAGCTACGTTGGCAGTTTTCCATATATCAGGGAATATACCAGTAGAAAGAGACCTATTTATTATAAGAAAAAGTGGAAAACTCAAAGCTAGGCTGCACCTAGACACGAAATACGGTGGAATGCCATATGGTCCAGCCCCTTTGTGAACATCAAGTTCATTTAACTGTTTTAGGATGCTTTTTCGACCAATATTAATTTTGCCAATAAAGTTAGTATTATGAACAGTTGTACTAATTTGTGTGGTTGGATGATCTGAAGTATTATCAGACGTTGAAGAAAAGTAGTTGGCAAACAAGTTACATATGCTCTGCCCATCGGATGCAGTTGTGTCATTGAGAGTCATATTTTGAGGTATCTGAACTAAATTACTGCGTTTATTTTTTAGATACGAATAAAAATATTTGGGATTAATTCTAATACTATCTTCAGCCCTTTGTATATAATTATTATAGCATGATGTAGCTAGTTGCTTACATCTCTTATTTAAGATTTGAAGCGAAATTTTATCTAACGGGTTTTGATAGACCCTGTATTTATGTAAAAGTTTATTTTTCTCTTTTGTTAACTTAGTTAATTGCTTATTGAACCACGGTGGATACTTGTCTTTAGCGACTCTAGTTTTAGGTACAAATTTTTCTATTAGACTGTGTAATGAAGTGTGAAAATGCAATGACATTTCATTTACACTTTCACATTGACAAAAATTTCAGAGTCCATTCTTTTTTATTTAGTTCTATATTAATATTATCATAGTCAGCTCTGTAAAAGTTGGAGCGCAAAATATTATTGGTTTTTAGACAAGTACCATTGAAATAATGTATTGTTATTTCTAAAGGAGGGTGGTGTGTGTCAATGTTGATTAGGGCGTCATCACAAGCTCTGACAACTGTGCCAGATGTATTGCTCAGAACCAAATCTAATACCTTCTGTGTGTTGTTAGTAACATTGTTAAACTGTACGAGATTATTAAGCGCCAAGAAATCCACAAACATTTGACCTAATAAGGAACCGTTATTAATTATTGGAGATGAATTGTTGTTAATGGAAGAAAATGGCCATGAAATAAAGTTCATGTTGAAGTCACCTACTATGTGGATGTTATCTATTTTCTCAGAAACTCGATTAAAATTATCTATAAAGTGCTTAAGCATATTTTTACTTAAGGGAGGTGGGAGGTATACAGCACATAAATAAATAGTTTTACTTTTACTGATATCAATGCTAACAAATATATCCTCACATTGGCTATCCCCTTCCTTATAGTGATTTGAATTAAATTTATTTGATACTGCGATCAGTACTCCACCACCATCCTTGCCTGCATTAAAACCGGAGCTTTGCCTATCTCTCCTGTATATCGTGTAACGACTGTCAAACAATTCTGCATTATGTATTCGATCATTAAGCCAAGTTTCAGTTAAAATTATAATGTCATAGGTTGCACATGTAACTGAGCGTAAAAAATCATGTGTTTTAGTGCGTAGGCCTCTTACATTTTGGTAATATACACTTAAACTATTGAATTTTAAAATTATCCGTATTAAGATAGCACAGCAATAACAAGGAAATTATAGTTTTTTAAGTTTATCTAATGCCTCATAGTTTCGTATGTAAATGGAATCCTTGTTTTCATTCTTCCTCATAAAAACTCGTCCTTGCTTGATCCAGACAAATTTGAATCCCTTATCCTTCGCGATTTGTCTGACAGCAGCGTGTAGCATTTTGTTCATTGGAGAGAGATGCTCGACAATGTAGATGGGGGTTTTATTACCTCCAATACCTATATGGCTTGAGTTAATTTTATCACTGGGGTTGGCCTTGTTGAAATTAATAGCTTTTGCTAAAAACTCGTCTCTAAGTTTTGGAGTGGCCAATCTAACAATAATGGAACGTGGTCTCTTGTTATCCTTAGAGTTCTTTGCAACACGAGTGCAGTGATGTATGGCATCTTGTTTCAAATCCATTGCTACAACCTTTGCCAGTTGCGATACAGTAGATATTAAATTTTCCTGTCTATGTTCTGGAACACACTGTATCTCAAGATTGTTGGAGCGGTTGTGCTGCTCCATAACCTGTAGTCTGATTTGCAAATCTTGAACATTATTATTTAGGATCGCATTTTCCTTTTCGAGTTTTCTAACAGTTTCTTCGGATGTGTTAATAATCGTTTTCGTGGTTTCGTAGCTCTCGTTTAGGAACCTCACGCTACTTTCTAAGGAAGAAACTTCACTCTTGATAGAGTGAAGTTCATTTTTCACCATTTGTTTTAACATTTCCTTCAACTCCTGAGCAAGCGATGTTCGCATAAGGTTAAGTTCCTCTCTAATTATTCCGCGGATATCATCCTTGGTGGGAGGCAACAGTGGTTTTAAATTTAAGTCTTCACTATATCCCTGTGTACCTAGCACCTTTTTCCGTTGCGTGATATTATTATCATCTGTAGGCGAAAAATACTGTGATTCTTTTATTTGGTTCGGCGAATCGGTATCAGTTAGGTAGCGGTCACTAGGACGTAATGGAGTGTCACTGTTGTCTGACTTCGGCTGTTTAGCGCGGCATCCTTGACACTTCCATTTATTTTTTTGTTCGGTGTTCATTATACCGAATCGTTTTCCGGAAATATTAGCGCAAGGGAGATCATATTTTAGTTTGCAAAAAGCACAAGTAAGGTGATCTTTGATAATTATTTTACTGCGGCATCCACCACAAATTGAATTAGACATGATTCATGCAGTTCAAAGCGGAAAAAAAAATGAAAGCGGTACGTGCAGTGAGGCCTTGTAGGTATAGTAATCTGTGACTGTCTAATGTAGCCGTGTTAGTAGCGTGCCTGGAATGCGCCGCGCGCGTCGGCGGCCGGATGCGAGTTGCGCAGGTCAGTGATATTACGTCGCGTCGTTGCAATATTTAAAAAATGTATTTAATGATTACTCACTCGTCTTATGGAGTTCAGATTGCACACTTGCACTATTTGAAAGAGCACTTTATAAGCTTTCTGACAATGTATAATATATGTATGTAATTATTTAACGGAATTGTATTAAAAATTAACGGAACAAACAAATACGGTGTCACTCTTAGCGTGGCGCGTTCGCGTATATGATTGGTTTGCCCAGAAAAGCAGACCCTTCTCTCTCCTCACTTATAGCAGCCAGCATAGCGGCCATCAGCTTGTCTTCAAGTTTGTTCTGTATAAACTGGACTGCATTTGTGTTTATATGCCCTGTTGTGACGGATGTTATTACTACAACTGGGTCAGTTTCCGCGGCGTTCAATTCAATTCAATAGTTTTACCCTCTTATGGTCCCCCCTTGGAGAGTTAGTATTGTTCAGACGAGAACGTTTGGTCGGTACAGAGGGTTGGGCTACGGCACTGACTTTGTTGGAAGGAGGCCCTCGGTTGTTGGTTGTTTGGTCCTTCCTGGAGTCAATTCGGGTTTGGTTCCCCGGTATTTCTGAACCACGAGAGGTGCTGGGTTGAGGTTCTGTTGTTGAGGAGGCCATCGGGGCTTTAGCGTTTTGAGCTTCGGCCTTGCGAAGGCGGGCTGCTATGCGCCTCTGTCTCCTGTTGGGACGATGGTGACTCATAGGTGCCGATTGCGTTTGACTTTCCCTTTCACAGGGCTTATCCTGCTTTACCAGGGCGCACCGGGGAGGAAGGTGTCGCTCCATTCAGAACACCTCAAAGAGGTTTCTTTGTGGATCCACTCCTCCGCCCACACGTGGAGGTTTCTGCTGAGCGCCCCAAGACCAATCCTTAGTCTAAGGTATCTTATATTGTTATTAAATTAATCTATGTGTATATTATTACAGCTTATGTTGACGAGTTTCTTGTGTTTACTATGACAAGGTGATTTTTAATTTTACATTCGTTTTTTAGATTTTAATTGTAGAATATCAGTTTCATATTAATCATCATAATGTTCTATTTAGTTTCCCGCTGAAACAATAATCAAAGGCGAGGTGTGAACGTCTCATATTTTACTTAGTAAGGTGAGACACCCAAGGCTATGAACAGCGA
The DNA here is from genome assembly GCA_949711755.1 of Leptidea juvernica. NCBI lineage: Eukaryota > Metazoa > Arthropoda > Insecta > Lepidoptera > Pieridae > Leptidea > Leptidea juvernica. The sequence continues at coordinate 9,444,595 of CATIXQ010000029.1, read as the reverse complement.
CGTAAACTTGATTTTATGGCAACTAAAACCTAGCAAACTGCTCTTTTAGGGACTCAATAAGAAATTTATTTCATTGGCTATAAAGTTGATTATTGTAGTTTTTAGAAACATAATATCATTGGGTATTAGCTTTTATTGTACTTTCTTTTAATTTGATGTTCAATATCACATTATGAAAAAAAACAAGGGAATAAATCGCGTTAATTTTATTAAATTAGACACTTAATTCAGTGATCGGATTATCCCTTTTTATGACAATCAGGGACGAGACGAACAGGACGTTCAGCTGATGATGATGGATACGCCCTCCCAAATACAATGCAGTCTCACTCAGGATTCTTGAAAAACCCAAAAGTTCTGAGCGGCACTATAACTGCGTTCGTCACCTTGAGATATAAGATGTTACGTCTCATTTACCCAGTATTTTCACTAGCTACGGCGCCCTTTAGACCGAAACACAGTAATTCTTATACATTACTGTAGAAAAAGGCGTCTTTGTGCCATAATCTAGCCGGACTCCTGTGCAAAGGAGCCTCCCACTGGTCTAGCTATACAACCTAAAAATGCTGCCAGTATTCTTGGTACACTACCACGAAGTGATAGTTTTTGCTATATGAAGTTGTAATAAGTATTGAGAGTACAGTTTTAAGATAGGTTTGTTTTCATTTTAGTTTCAAGTTTAATAATTGTGGGACTATAATTCTGTAAGCTTGGAGGTAATGAATCACTGACAAACGCGATTTTATATCTCTTGATGATGATGAGCACATGATCGTATTCAAATTAATGGTACCAACGTTACCACGAAGTAATAATAATTCCACGTATCAAATCTCTTCTCAACTCATCCATGTTAGCTCACCGATAAATGTATGTAGAAATGAAAAAGTAAAAAACCAATCTAACAGAAGATAAAAATATATAAGCCACACCAACCAAATAATCTTTTTGTTTGTAAGCACATTCATTGTTAAATTGTAACTTCTCATGTGAGTGAAAATATATTTGTTTAAACGAGAATAAAGTTTATTTCCAGGCTTCAGAAGAACACAGAAGTGAGTTTTAATTCTTAACTTTTATTTATTATCACAACATAAACAGTTTTTTGATTATTGAAACAAAGATAGGTGCCGAAACTTCAAAATCTGGAGGCCCTTATTTTGACTTTAGTTGAATATTTGATCGTACCTATGTATGAAATTAAATTGTGAGGTGAGTCGGGAGAAAAAGCGAGAATTTAATGAAATGTTGTTGATAAAATTTTGCACAAACTGACGATCTCTCTGCCAAACATTTCAAAAAGTTGTAGTTTCGAAAATAAGCTACAGTTCGTAGTGTATGTGTTGTATGCTTGATTTTTGTTTGGTTTTGTACTGTGCAAATGCATTAAAAATTTTGAAATTTCTGTTTAAATTTATCTTAACTATTAAAATCTTGGTATTAAGTGCTTCTTACGACTTTTAATCAGGAGGTCTGCAATGCGCTCAATGTGGGTAAAAATACGTACACATCTGAGTACCGTTCCGTTGTTTGATGCCAAATGTCTTTCGTAGAAGGTTTATACTCGTAGGATTCATAAATGCTTTTATTCAGCACGTGTCCACATCTTGGCACTCAATGGCATCTTTCAAATTTTGTAATATACGCTTCCTGTTTGTTATATAACATTTAAATTTATAAAATACTTACTGATGATATATTGTGATGTCGGTGTCTTTCTTATTTCTTGTAGTATGATTTTAAAAAAAATTACAAAGCAAACCCGGTAGTTTAGCTTCAATTATAAGCAAAGTTAAAAGTGTCACGTCAACGTCACACATTGTTCGAGACTGACTGTACGCCCACTTGGATATATGGACAGAAACATGTATAAAATTTTTTCGGTATCCAGTTCTATTGATTTTCACAATTCAATTGAATAATATAGTTCCAAAACAGCTTCATTTTTTAAATATTGACAAATGACCGCAACATCAACAAAAGATATATATAAAAAAAGTTTATCTTAAGTTTTTATTATATGTCAGTTTATTTTTTTACTTTTTCGTTTTTATTTTATGTCGCCTCTTGGCAACAATAAGTGAATTTGTTTTCAATTTTATGTTTGTTCAATTAATTCTCTTTCAACTTTTTTTTCAAATTAATTTATATAAAAATTCATCAGGTCCGTGTCGCAAAATAAATAGAAAAAAATATATTTTTTTCAATGATACTTGAGAGCATTTATTTAAGAACATCAATGCAACGGTAGCCGCAAGAAAGAAGGAAGAAATTTATAAATAACAATTAATTAATAAATATATAATTGCTATTACGGATACTAAGCTGACCCTAAAATTTGTACCAAATTGTATCATTTTCGGTCTAACTTACACAAAATATCGAGAGTCATTATAAATGATAACCGTCAGAATAGCAAGATAAAAGAGGTGGTTGACTTATATGAGTGAGGGAATTTAATATTCCTCGAAGGGCGAGGAGGGGCCGGCGAATTCCACACCTGAATTTCATGTAAGTATTGAGCGATGCGGGCTCAGTGAAAGGGATAAGCTCTGAGCAGTTCTTTATGAGTTCCCGAGGGCATTGGAGATTCCTCAAACAGAACAATGGAAAGGAATATGAAATTTCTGTATTGTTCACTGACAAGATATAATTAAATTCAAATTACTATAGTAATAAAGTATATTAAGATGTGTAAGTCGGGGATAGTGCCGAGCTTAGACAAGATGATAGGAATAATAAAATGATTTATTCTGATCATAAATAGCAACCCTGAATCTTACCCGTACTTGAAGTTAAGTTAATAAGATCTGCGGTGCTTTATTGATCATATTGTATTGCTGCACATTGGTCTCCTGTCATAAAGTGATATTATTATATTGTTTGCCGCAGCGTCGGTGGCACAAAGACTGGGGCCATTGCTTCTTAATCGAAGTATGCCAGCCAATCAAACAACAGTGGGAGGCTTCGGATGCTGGCTAGAAGAGTTGGTACCTACTTGAGCGACACCATTTTCTTCCATAGAGCAGAAGAATGCACGTGAAATGACGAGACCAATCAGTTTAATATATTAACATGTAATGTTTTTTAGAATATTGTGTTTTCCAAGAATCTCGAGCAGCGTAAGAACATTTTAATGGCGTATCATTTACTATTAGGTGGACTCTTGCTCGTTATGTGTTTTTCTTATAAAATACCAATTTCATACCAATGTAGTCTTTTTAAATTTTCGAATACCATATAAGGATACATTAAAGAAAACAAAACAAGACGATTTGTAATGTTGGCAACGCACTTGTGATTAAGGCCATTTTGAAATGCTTCATACGTACTCTGCCTGTCACAGACGGATAGACGGATAGAAAGGAAATTCCTAGTTACACGGTTCCTTTTGGCTATTAATTAAAAAAAAATGAAACTGTCGTGTAGATATTATTATGTGCATGCATAATAAAATAATGATATTACGTTGGGTAAGAAGTTTTTAGTATTTGATATGAAAACTCAGGACATAATTTTAAAAGTTTAGTTACATTTAATTACAATAAGTAAATATGAGCCAGTTTGTTCAGCACCTACCCATGTTGGATGACTTTTTGCCATCTTGTAGGTCTACATGATCCGGTTGCTGTGAAATTTTGGGTTTTGCAGTATCTCTTAATGTTTACCTGACACTGCTAAAGAATTCTAAACTGACTGACACAGGTGACAATCCGGAAGTGCAAGTTCAGCGATATAATATGGCGGATAGAATTTACACCCCCAGCATCTCTCATTTTTACGGAGAAACAATTTTTTTTTAAAGATTATAAGGGACGAGACGAACAGGACGTTCTCCTGATGGTAATTGATACGCCCTGCCCATTACAATGCAGTGCCGCTCAGGATTCTTGAAAAACCCAAAAATTCTGAGTGGCATTACAATTGGGCTCGTCACCTTGAGACATAAGACGTTAAGTCTCATTTGCCTAATAATTTCACTAGCTGCGGCGCCCTCAAGACCGACATACAGTAATGTTTACACATTACTGCTTCATGGCAGAAATAGGCGCCGTTGTAGTACCCATAATCTAGCCGGCTGTACAAAGGAGCCACTGGAAAATATATTATCATTTCTAAAGATCAATTCCGGCCGCTTTCTCTCTATTTCATAATTTAATGTCATCAGTTGTAGTGCGGTATAGAGATGCAAGTTAATTTTTCCGTCCAAGCTGTAAAAGCTTATATTGAATTTTCATCTCTAAACTAAGTATTTTCCGAAACAATTCGTTTTGTTATAACTCAAATAAGTACACGGTTTATTAGGTTTATTTCTGTAAGCCTCGAGCTTTTCATGTACCTACCTAAACAAAAAATTGTTATTTGAAGCTGTTATCAAAATTTTAATAGTATGGTTATTTTTTTGAAACGTCACCTTTTTAATGTAATCAAAACTAGCGAGTTACAAAAAGTACAGCCAAGGAGATCTTTTTACGTGAGTTTATACATAGCATTATAAATTCAAGACTATTAATATCACACAGTATCTACTAATATCATCAAATCTATGAACAAAGAATTTCCTTACCAATATGTTCGTGTTGAGGTATATTGCGAGCACCTTTTGATTTTATATATAATGTCGTCGGGGAATACGTAGAACAATAAAACCGCTGTACCGACCACTGTCCGCGGCTACAAATTGGTTTTGTTCCTGTGCGACGTATTTCCCTCGATACTTGACAAACGATAACAAATGTTTTACCCTCATTTCAACAACACGAACACTTCTATCTGATTATAATTTCAATGAGTTTACAATAAAGACAAGCGGGCGCCCGCGACTTTGTTCACGAAGATTTGTTAGTTTCATTAATTCATTTATGTCTTTTTTTATGGCATAGGAGGACAAACGAGCGTACGGGTCATCTATTGTTAAGTGATCACCGCCGCCCACAATCTCTTGCAACACCAGAGGAATCACAGGAGCGTTGCCGGTCTTTATGGAAGGTGTACCCCCTTTTTTTGAAGGTACCCGTGTCGTATCGTCCCGGAAACACCACACAAGGAAGTTCATTCCACAGCTTTGTAGAACATGGAAGAAAGCTCCTTGAAAACCGCACTATGGAGGACCACCCACATCCAGATGGTGGGGATGATATCCTAACTTGTGGAATGTGGAATTCGGCGGCAGAAATCAGGTTATACAGCTCTTCGGGACACTCCCCGTGATAAATGCGATATGTCTGCTTTATTGTTTGTAGCGAAATGTCCGCTTTATTGTTTTTTTTTTATGGAATAGCAGGACATACGAGCGTACGGGTCACCTGGTGTTAAGTGATCACCGCCGCCCACATTCTCTTGCAACGTGTACGTGCTTTTTTTGAAGGTACCCATATAGTATCGTCCCGGAAACACCGCACAAGGAAGCTCATTCCACAGCTTTGTAGTACGTGGAAGAAAGCTCCTTGAAAACCGCACTGTGGAGGACCACCACACATCCAGATGGTGGGGATGATATCCTAACTTGTGGCGTGTCGTGCGAAGATGGAATTTATTGCTTTATTATTTGTTTGTGGTTTGATTGATTGGAATGAAACAGATACTAAGGCCGATATGCCAGAGGGCGTCCCAATAACTAATCCATGACCAATTATATTTTGTCTCTTTAACGAACAGTTGCGACAAAACACTCTTGACCTAAATATTTCGGAGAGCTACGTATGGACAGATAATGGCCGCAATATCGCCGCACCACCTTGACGTCTGGTATTCCACAACAGTGAGTTTTGTAAGAAATTTCATGCCACGTACAGCCACTTTGTGGAATCAATTACCGGCTGCTGTTTTCCCGAACCGATACGACTTAGGGACCTTCAAGAAAAGAGAATAATCCCACCTGAAAGGCCGGCAAAGAATCACTTGACACCTGTTGTTGCGGATGTCCATGTCCTGGGCGGTTGCCTCACCACTAATAAAAAAAAAGATACGTCAGGAAAACGCATACAAAACGGCAAAGCTGTTTTAATCTTAGTGTGCAGAAACAAACTGACAATAATTTTGATAGCAAATCCTTTTTTGGCTTCGGTTACCTATGTAAAACGTGTATAAACTGATTTTATGAAATATCATCTCTTTAAACGACTGTGCGACAACAAATATTGAGTTTATTCCTAATTGATGACCTACCGGCGATCCAAAATATAGCACAGTGGTTAGAGATTATAGGTTCGAATCCCGGTAGGTGCAAACATTTAGATGATGATTATGGATGTTTGTTTTCCATTCATTGATGTTCATAATATTATGTATTCATGTACGATTATGTTTGAATATCTAAATATATCGTTGTTTTGCATTAGTATATAGGCTATGTTTGATATAATATGATAATAAATAATAATAAAGGTATCTGTAAAGACAATTAATGTTGATTTCACCTTTGTAACTCTATTGCACATCTCACTAATGTTATATCATGAATAGGCTGGGAGAATATTATATCTAGCTCAAAAAAATTATAATTCATTCATTAAAATCAAATTTAGCAAAACCAAATAAAATAATATCAGGGGCTGGTGACTCAGCAGTTAAAGACTCCCGATAAAATAATCATTAAAAATATTTCAAGTCCAAGACGTTATTAATGGTTTCAAATGATTAATGTCTTTTTAATCAGGCAAATAAAAGTCTTGGGAAAATTTTCTACTACCTCATTTCAATAAATATTGTATCGTACAAAACCACGGTTATATTTTTTAACAATTATTTTAGGTCCGTCTTCAGTTACGAGTACTTTACTCAACATCATCACTCCAGCCAGAAGACGTCCACTACCAGATAAGCGCCTCCCTCAAAGATCTGCATGATGATCACTCCTGTGCTGCCCTCATACAATATATTCCAGCGATCTTAATCAGATCATCGATCCATTTTGTCGTGTTCCTACAAACACTGCGCCTGTATCAGTAAGTAGTGGTCATTCAAGTACTTTACTGCCCCACTGAAAGAAAGAAAGAAGAAAGATTTGATTGATTTTTACTTTTATGTTTATTTATGATAATAAAGTTGTGCTGAAATATAATTTTGTGTGAAATTAAATTGAAAGTAGCCTTTAAATTAGATTTTACACTTTAGGTAAAATACAGACTGAAACTTGACACGATACAATAGTTTTGCTTCTTATTAATAACAGATTGAAACCCAAACAACAAAGTATTTTCTTTGATTAACGCGAGTGTTACACATTTGAACAAAACAATTTTTCAATGATTAAAACGCGTTTATTTGTAACTGTGTTTTTTGCGTAAATATTACGTTTTTATTATTATTTTAGCCACTACCAAACTATTTATTGAAGTAGGCGTTACTTTGCGGAAATCCATAATTATACAAATGATTTTAGTTTTTTTTAGTGTTAATTCCGCCAATATTTGTTTTTAAACAATTCGACACGTGTTTCGCCTCTACACGAGGCATCCTCAGGACGTGTTGTCTCGCCTAAATCTGGCACAAGACTGAATCTCGTGTTTGAGTCTCGTGCCAGATTTTGGCGAGACAACACTAAGGCGAAACACGTGTCGAATTGTTAAAAAACAAATATTGGCGGATTTAACACTAAAGAAAACTTAAATCATTTGTATAACCACAACACTAAATTAAAAAACAAAACTGAACAGTTAATAAAGTTGTAGATATAGTAAACCTACTTAAATAATACAATTCATAACTTTAATAAAACTTAAGTACTGTACATTGCCGTACAGAACCAAATTAGATTAGATGGAAATTGAAGGCAATTCAGTAAATAACCTGCTTTGTCAAGGCGCCAATGTAGCACTGGTTTTAGTAGCTCAAACAATTGACTACTAGAGAAACAGTTAATAAGTCTTCATTAATTAATAATTATTATAAATATAACTGCATTAATAAAGGTAAATTAGATAATAAAGTACTGATAGTGATATAAATAAAAATTGTTTTATTTTTAAGTCACAACGAACAAGTTTGAGCACAACGTTCATCATAATAATTATGTGCATTTAATACATTCCGTAACTCTTAAAATGAATCTCAGATTATCCCAGAGAACCTTAATCTCATAGCGCCTAATATATTACAAACACAACAAAAATATGAACAATAAAAATTAAAATCTTGCAAAATGTTTTGTATTGTATTCGAGAGAACATGTTGAACAATAAAACCGCTGTAGAGACCATTACGTTCCAGCTACAAATTGGATTTGATGCCGGCGGTGAGTCTAACTCGACTCTCTGAGACATCGCAGTTCTATTTTACTTTATTAAATAAGCCCTTGCGACCTTAGCTAATATTTTGAATTATCAAATAAAGATGGTTACTTTAGTTGAAATGTAGACCTAGGTTTTATTTTCAGCGGTAGTTTTACAATAAAAACTTTAATTCATAATCTCTGACAGTGTATTAATTCATTGCTACCGCCAGATCTCCAAATGTGTTTATCCGTGTGTTTGTATTGATTCCCTTCCCAAAATATTTTTATAGGTAGTTTTACAATGAAAACTTTAATTAATAATCTCTAACAGTGTATTAATTCATTGCTACCGTCAGATCACCAAATTTGTATTATCATATCACAAAACTCTAGATTTAATTAACTTATTGAAAAGATGCAATGATGATTTAAAATAGCGTAGTCTGTTTGGTTGGAACAAAGATTATTTAAGTAAAATTGGTGATTCAATTTTAATGTTGAATCCAATGAGATAACAAAAAGTAGAAGATTTATTATGATTGTTTTATTATCATGTTCAATAGTATATGTCGGCGTTATGTCAGGGTTTCCTTGATCAGGGTCCATCATGAAGAAATACAACACTAAGAATTTCTCAGTTTATTGAAGCACAACTGCTAGTATA
>CATIXQ010000029.1:9418428-9435706 GCA_949711755.1 Leptidea juvernica | reverse complement strand
TAGATATGAACCATCTTTACATAATACAATGGCTTTTATAGCTTCCGTACAATAGATGAAACAGAGTAGATACAACTTCTTTTAAAACATAAATAAAATTAGGTATTGTGAAATAATTTGTAAATACAGCTCATTAAATGTTTTAGTGAATTTATATAACTTCAATTGATTTATATAATAGTTTGTTCATTTAATTTGAACAAACATTACGAAATAAGAAGATGGCGCTGCAAGCAAGTTTCGAAATACAATTAAGAAAGACTTATTGCATAAAATAATAAAGATTGATACAGAATAACGATATTAATTCTAATACAAATTAATTTGAACATTTACACATTCAATTAAGTATTTTAACAATAAATGAGGCATCAAACATCTTCAAACAATTCAAACAGTCAAAACAGTGTCTATTAAATTAGTTAGACCTTAATAAATAACAGTTTTATGTTTACAAATAGCTATTTATATTTAAATCTTATATATTTCAGATATATCTATAATAATATATTCATTTTAACGATAAACTAATACATAAATATCAATAGTTGCAAAAAATTGACGGTAGGTGGCGATTCGCGCCCATATATATTATATGCGTACACTAAAATTCCGTTGAATGTTTTGAATTCATTTAAATATCATATCAATTCTACAAATGCCAAAGGTTTTGAAAGGATACTACAGCTGTTTTAATTCATAGAATGAAATAAAATATTTTGTGAGAGCTTATTGTGAATTTCTATTGTAAGTATTTAAAATGCTATAACGGTGAGGTAGAATGTTTCAATGCTTTTGGAATTGTACAATAACGGTTCTCTTTATTCATTTCCATAATGCATAATGTGTTATCTATTCCCTCAATATATGACGGGTTAAGATATATTTTATAATTTTCAATTTTCGCGCGTTGGCTGTATGAGTGTCACCACCTTGCCACACTAGCTGGTTATTTGCATTTTATTTAGGATATAAAACTTTGAGCGATAAGCTACATGCCTTGCCAAAACTGCTCCGCGTAATATAATTATCATATTCAACTCTAGATGAGGAACCTGCTTTTAACCTTTGAAAATGTACGGTGCGGAGGATAATTAAAACGATATAATATTATAGGTGCATTATTTGAGAGTTTATGTTTAGTAAAGTCCTAACATTATTATAATAATATCGTTAAATATAGTTATAAATAGGAAAATTTTATGATAAAGCTAATATCGCGATACGCAATTTTATTTTTATAAAACATTTACATATTATTGCTTTTGGCAACAGCGCCAATATACCTACTCCGGTTTTGTATTGAGAACTTCTTTACATGACAAGAAGTAAGTATCTAAGTGAAGATAACTGTTTAATATTATCAATAACAAATTGATTCAACAACAATTATAACGGTACAATACAACTATTAGATGTACATACACGGAACTATCACTACTATGAACTGAACCAGAAATATGAACTGAACACTTTCCCAGGCAGATTCTGAAAAAAGCTGTGCAGCTGATTCTGAAAGTGCTGAAAGCCAGTACTGGCTTACAGCACAATATGAGCATCAGTCTTTTCTTTTGTAACACAGCATATTTTAATTAAGTTAGGATAAGGAAGATAATTTATTTAAGACCCCGGCTAGATTATGGGTACCACAACGGCGCCTATTTCTGCCGTGAAGTAGTAATGAGTCCACATTACTGTGTTTCGGTCTGAAGGGCGCCGAGCTAGTAAAATTACTGGACAAATGAGACTTAATATCTTATGTCTCAAGGTGACGAGCGCAATTGTAGTGCCGCTCAGAATTTTTGGGTTTTTCAAGAATCCTGAGCGGCACTGCAATGTAATGGGGCAGGGCGTATTAATTACCATCAGCTGAACGTCCTGATCGTCTCGTCCCTAATTATCATAAAAAAAAACTCAAAAATTTATTCAAACAAACAAATCTTACATAAAATTAAAACCATCATTACGTGGAAGCGTACCAAGTATACTGGCAGAATTACCGTGTTGAATAGCAAGGCTGATCCTATAACCGAAATAGCTGCCAGAGCTTGGGTTTCCAGTAGCCTTATTGAGGCGTGAAGCTAGTACTTTGTCTCGATAAAAAATGGCACAAAAATGTGTGACTCACTGAGACCGACATATTTGCGACGGTTACTGTCTTCGGCAGTCGAAGCAGGAGCCTTAGCACCAACTGATGTAACTTGGACACAAGTCGCGCTCACACCAGCGCCTTCCCCGTGCCAAAGCCAAGGACGCTTGCCATCGTGGCAGTTATTTATTTACAACTGTTTTACAATATTATATATTATTTATTTTGATTGTAATTTTATGCATGTGGCATGGAATAAAATTTTACTCTTATTCTTAAAATATTAGCAGCTTTCATAGTTATTTTAAAATATTATGTAAAATCTTTATATTACGTATACAAGCACCGCAAACAGCGAATGTTCGAATGTTAATCGATAATGTGTTTATGCTTTTTTTTATTTTCCAGAGGAAAACAATCACAAAATGTAGCTATACCGTAGTATTCACACTTCACGTCCACCACATAAATTGTTTACGGTGGTTGAACAGCAAACTGAAATTCATTTATTTTAAAATTCCTACAACACGGAATATACTCGAATAATATTACAAATCACAGATGTATTTAAAACGGTACGGCTCGGTGTATCACTGCGCCCAAATAAGTATCGTATTTGGTACATACAAAGATATATATTGCCAAAAAGTTAAGTTTTCCCATTGGTTATTGTATTAAAAAACATAACTGTTAAAAAATATAATATATTAGAAAAGGAAAAATATTATAAAAGGTAATTATTAAACAAATTAAATCATAAGTATTTTATTACTTCAAAAAATATATGACATTATTCACAATTGCTCACTGCTTAAGAATTTTGACGAGAGCGAAATGGATGGAGATATTAAGGTTCAAGGTCAGAACCAAATGGTGGATGCAGATACATCTCCCAACCAGACTCTTTTAATTTTTGCTGAGTGGCAAAAGATATTTGAAGTCTAGCGTTATCTTGATGAAAGACCACGTACTTTCTATTGTATAGACGACCTGTATAGCCGAGTGGTAAGCGATCCTACCTACTAAGCTAGAGGTCCTGGGTTCGAATCCCGGTAAGTGCAAGCATTTATATGATGAATAAGGATGTTTGTTTCCGAGTCATGGATTTAAGTAAGTATATTGTATTAAATATATCGTTGTCTTGCAACCCATAACACAGGCTATATATGCCTAATTTGGGGCATGATAATTTGTGTAAAAAAGTGTGTCAAAGTCCGCCCACTTTTTCTCAACTTTTTATTTTAATTTTTATATCATTTTAACGTCTAGATAAATTATGACAGCTGTGAAAACGCCGAAAAAAATAGACTTTAGAACTAATCTCTATTTTAAGAAATTCACGCACACTAACACAAAGTGTTATACATATCGCGAGTGTAAAACGTATTTTGTTACGCACACTAAAGTATTAAACCTGTCCTGTTTTTATCGGTTTTCTTACAGCAAGAGATTCCATCTAGACGTATACGTAAAGTATCTCAGCTTAAATCTTTTTAATCAGTTGTTGATAGTAGAGATTCAAATTGTCGGTAAAAGCTCATAATGAACAATACCCTTCCATTCTGACTATTCACATCCTATGGCGCAAATGAGTACACAGTTTACTACGTTCCTTTCAGTGCTAGTCTTGCTAATGATCTTTTTTCCATAATTGTCATATTGTTTTCTCGCAGCTTGCATTACATAATATTTTCCATTTTGAAATAAGATTTTAAAATGTATCGAATCTTTTCATTTGACTCATGAATTTTGACAGAAGAAAAAAAAAATGGAAACGTTATTGTACTAATTTGTTTCTTTTTTTGTAATGTTAACCTTTTTAATGTCAAACAGAGAGGTGTATTAAATTGAATTTTTAGTTATTTTATACTTTTCAGTTTTTGAAGTCGGTTGTTTTAAACGCAGTTTTTTTTACGTTTTAGTGTCAGTTAATAATAATAATATATAATCAAGCTGAATTAAAACTCCTAAAAAATCCGTACACTAAAACAATTTTATCATCCACGTAGACAAAAATTTTCATAAAAAGAAAACTACTAGGCCAAACTATGTCAAATGTATGGGACATCGACCTAAAAAATAATTACGTAAATCGGATCATAAATACAGCGTAATCGGTGTACATACATAAAAAAAATACCGATCGAATTGAGAACATTCTCCTTTTTGAAGTCGGTTAACAAAACCAGCCAGTAGTAGCTAGCCAAATGGTATGGACAAGGCTTAGATCATCTATACGTCTAGATAGACAGCAGTGAAAACGTGGAAAAAAATTGAGTTTAGAATTAATCTCTATTTTGAGCAACGCACGCACACTAACACAAAGTGTCATACTAATCGCGAGTGTAAGACGTAGCTTGTCACACACACTAAAGTATTAAACCTGGTCTGTTTTTATCCGTTGTCTAACTCTTCAAGAGAGACTTCTACTTGCAAGAGACTATCTAAACGTTTAACCTGATTCCTGCCGCGGAATTCCACCTTCACACGACACGCCACAAGTTAGGATATCATCCCCACCATCTGGATGTGTGGCGGTCCTCCACAGTGCGGTTTTCAAGGAGCTTTCTTCCTCGTACTACAAAGCTGTGGAATGAGCTTCCTTGTGCGGTGTTTCCGGGACGATACGACGTGGGTACCTTCAAAAAAAGCGCGTACACCTTCCTTAAAGGCCGGCAACGCTCTTGTGATTCCTCTGGTGTTGCAAGAGAATGTGGGCAGCGGTGATCACTTAACACCAGGTGACCCGTACGCTCATTTGTCCTGCTATTCCATAAAAAAAAAAATCTAACAATAGTACATACATACTTACATACTACATAGTCTGGTATGGGTATGGATAACGATTTACGCAACTGTTTTTTGTTATTTTTGCTTCTTTCCACAGGGACAACGTCGTGGGGGGTTAGTATATATTTAAATAAAACACTTTTATTGGATTAAAACGCGTGTAATTGTAATTTTTTTTACATTAGTTTTTAGGGGGACTGTCCAAACCCCCTGAACGTCAAACACAGTTACAATTACACGCGTCTTAATACTTTAAAAATCATTTATTTAAATGTGTAACATTAGTATATAGACGAAATTTTTAGACTCTCCTTGATTACTTTAATATACCATCATAAGATTTGAATTATATTTTGTGATCTGTATACATTCTCCAAAGAAAAAATTTAAAATCTGTCCGACTGATTTTATTTTGAAGTAGGTTGAAAAGAAATATAAAATGTTAATAATATCAGAAAGTACTCGAAACCTATTGTGTCATCCACAGGGATAAAGTCGTGGGAAGCAGCTAGTATATAGACGCAATTCTTATAAATTTCCTTGATTCCTTTAATATACTATCATAAGATTTGAAGTTTCTGTAATATGTGTACCTTTTCCAAAGAAAAAATTCAAAATTTGTCCGACTGATTTTATTTTGAAGTCGGTTGAAAGGAAATATAATATCAATAAGTACTCGAAACCTACAATGGCAAACAAAGTGGCACTGGGCAGTTTCGTCAGGCCAGCATTCAGTTTAAGGTGTGGTATGAAAACGGTTAAGATTAATTAATCTTGCTATCCCAAATATCCACTCTTGCTAAGTCCCGTTAATCAAGTGTACATTTCACGAATACATTCGACCAAAGCTAACACAAGTAAACCTAGTCTGGTCGTAATTAATGGCAGATAGATAGAGACTTTTGAACTAGATTTAGTGCCCAATATTAAGATCTTGTTTGAAATCTATATCTAACAACGACTCTTTTAGAAACGCGACCTTTCATTGATCTGATCATGAGATTTAGATATGTTATTATGGACCCGTTGACTATATTTAAGTATCTTAATTGTGAGCGATGGTTGGATCACTAACCCTTCAAATATTTTCTCTTTATTTAACATTATAAGTATTTCACAAACGGAAGAAAAATCGGGAAAAATATAATAATTATTATACACAATTATCCAGCATGACAGTGAGATTAAAATTTAAAATTCAAAATGATAAAAAGCATAAAAAGGCATTCATTTTCTTAAAAATTTATTCCTTTAGAATTCTTTTTGATGTCATTTCTAATAAACTAGATACTACTACCGCTTCGGAAACAAATGGCGCTCTGAGAGAGAGGAAGCGGCGCAAGAAACTCTCTCAGCATTCTTTTTTTGTGCTCTTTTTAATAAATTATACAATATTACTTATTACTGTCACTGCTATTGCTATAAAATAATCTCTTTATGATATGATTAGCTCTTTGGTTTATATCGAAAATTTTAGTATATAATAAAAATAAAATACGTAGTAATTATTAAAATATTTGTGCCAAACATAAAAATTCGAAAAATTCCAACCCTTAATTATATAAAACAACAATATGTAACTCTATAAAAGAATATTAATGCTGAATCTAAGTTGCTACATTTTGCTCCTGTATAAATAAAGACATAAATAATATAGTAATAAATGTTGATTGAAAAAGCAATTTGAAATTTAATTCATTGCCAAGATGCCACCATCTTGGTAGGTACCGGAATTACTTTAAAGAACATTATTATTTGAGTCTTCTTGCTAACAAAAAAAATTGCAACTTAAATTTATACTGTTTGACTAGAAAAAATATGCGAGCGTCTTAGAACCTTTGGCAAATAAACTTCGAAAAGGCTTAAAGTTTTTGGCGAGAGTAAAGTTTTACAATGATTAATCTTTTGCAAGTAAGCAAATGGAAGTTTAGCCTTGTCGCTTACTTTCACGATTCTATTTGATTTTTAGGTTGATCCAACTTTCAAAGGATTCTAAAATATTTTAAAATGATTATATAGAATGCCAAATGTGTATTGAATGAATATGTTTTTTTTTTTTATTATGAATAAATTATTAGTTAGTTACTGAAAAATAAAATATTTTTCTAACTTCAAAATGAAAAGGACAATGTTAATTTTTGAGATACCATTTTAAAACTTTGCTCCGTTAATATTTCTGTTCTAAATAGGTATGTTATTCTTATTATTTTAATCATCACATAGAAACAGATGCATTTCATTTCAAAGCGTAAATATTGCCGATTATTATATATTTAAGCGTTCAAATTACGTTATAACTGTTGAATGTTAACACACAATATGAATCATTGTAAAAATAGTTGCCTCAAAATCCAAAAGAAAATGCCACATTTAATTTTTGTACAGATACAAAGCGTAACATACAGTTGCGTTGTGAACGATAAGTATGTGCCTAAAAGCTCTGACGGCAAGCCTCTAGCTTTGTTGTGTATACAAAGCTTTAATCACAGACAAACTCTTAACTAACGAATAACTCCTGGTTTGAGTGTTGTTATTTACAGTGGTAATGAGTAATATTTTAAGGATACAATATATTATTGTCAATGTTTCACAACATCACATCGTAAAAGTAGATGTAATTTTATTTTTAACTTATAGCCAATCTTACTGATTTCAACCCTTCAATACAATATTAATAATTCTATGTTACAAACACTTAAGCATCGTATAAAATAATGCGACGAGAATATTCACACGCTTGCTAATCAAAGGTTTTTGGTTATTATTGGAGATACTACATAATATCATTATCATCATCAGCGGAAGACGTCCACTGCTGGACAAAGGCCCAAAGATTTCCAGGACGATCGCTCCTGCGCTACCCTCATCCAACGTATTCCGGCGATCTTGACCAGGTCATCGGTCCTTCTTGTGGGTAGGCCTGCCAACACTGCATCTTCAGGTACGTGGTCGCCATTCGACGGCTTTACTCCCCAACGGAAATCTGTCTGTCGAACTATATATATACACGGTCACTTCAGTTTCGCAATCATTTGGGTTATGTCAGTGACTGGTTCTCCTACGGATCTCCTCATTTCTGATTCGATCTCGCAGGGAAACTCCGAGCATAACCCTCTACATTGCCCTATGAGCGACCATGAGCTTTCTCGTAAGGCCCAAAGTTAGCGACCACGTCTGCGTACCGTACCTAAGTCATCACTGGCAACACACACTGGTTGAATACCTTCGTCTTCAGACACTGTGGTATTTGGGACGAGAAGATTTTACGAAACTTCCCTGTTGTTAATAAGAACATAATATCGTATAAGACATATATTTGGTTTAGGTTGAATTTGACACACATAGATACTCAGATATTTCTAAACATGTTGTTTGGAGATTTATGGATATGGCCTGAAGTGAAATGTGGATATTTATTTTTATTAGCTGAGCTACGAAGGAACGAAGTTCGGATCGATATCTCGTTACCAAACCTCTGATAGATATTCATGATATTACCTCTCGCAGTTCACCAGAAACAATTTAAAGTGTAGATATTCAATATTTTAAATAAATCAAAGATACTTGTTGCCTTAGGTATATGGAAATATATTTTATTCAATACAACGTAAGATAACTATAAACTTAAAAACTTGTCATATTTACATGAGTACTTAAGACTTGCTGCTATGTGATAAATTTCATATAGCTTTGAAAGAAGTACCGTTAAAAGTATAAATATTCAGACTTATATCTAAAAATCAGCCTTTACCAAAGAAGTAAGTTACTTTTTTAATCTACTCGCATAATGTTAAGATTTTCGAGGAAAACTCAAGTTAAAAAGATATAAAATCATGTTACTGCATCCAAGAAGTTTCAGTTTCATGAATAATTACTTAACTTAATGTATCAACACGAACAATGCACCTTACCAACCGACTGCAATGATTTTTTTATTATGTTGCTAATAATACAACGTCAAGATAATATAAGAATAGATTTATTAACATGTTAAATACTTGTATCGTTAAATCTTATAATCTTGGTAGCTGACGAAATAGACTTTGAGTAACTAAGAATATGTGATGACTTTCCTTATTTCTGAAAAGCCAAAAAAAGCGGCAACACTCTGTGATTTTTTTGGTGGCGCAGGAGAATGTGGGCGGCGGTGATCACTTAACATCAGGTGACCTGTACGATCCTCTTCTTCTATAAAATATTTGATATTCTTAAATATTTTTACTTTAAAATTATCTTGTTGTAATTATCTTTGAAAATGGTATTTTTTTGATAAAAATTTTTTGTCACACATTTCACGCAATTTATTAGAAAATATTTATTAACAACTGCAATTGGGACTATGTTTGTAGTTATTACTATCAGTATCAACAATTGCTTACTTTTCTCATATCTGTTTACATTTTGTATTTAAGAAAATCAAATGCACACGTTGCATGTTATCGGCACACTCGATCATCTGCACACATTCCCTAAGTATTAATTACTCTTTGAAAGCACACCTCCGACCTGTCACTGGACTATGTCCATATTTATTTATTACTTAGTTGTTTTATAACAATTAAATCTTATATTAAGGATTGGTCTCCGTTGCGCCCCAACTATATACTGCACTACCTAAGAACAATAGCTTTTTTATTACGACAACTTTATATTGTAGTGTGTATTGGCTATTTCTAAAGATGTTTGTATGCGTGGCAACTGACACTCAATGGCATCTTTAGAATTTTGTAACTTATATACGGTTCATGTTATTTTACATTGAAATTAATAAAATACAAAATACTTATGATATGTGATCCCAGTGTCTTACTTATTTATTGTAGTATTCTTTTTACAAAGTTTTACTACACAACCCAGCATTTTAGTTTCAATTATTAGCAAAGTTTAACAGAACATGTGTCACATCAACGTCATTCATTGTTCCAGACTGGCTCGAGTACGCCCACTTGGACGCAGTATTATTTGCCGCACTTTGCTACTACGCTTGCGGTATCGAGTTGGAGCGCATTGGAGACCAATCATTAATTTAAGATTTAAATCAAATTCTCCTATCCTTAACATTATCATCAACAAACCATAAATTAAAAATCTTTTTAAATGATTAAAACGCGTGTTATTGTAACTGTGATTTTACATGATTATTTACGTTAAAGTTACATTTTTATATTTGTTTTAATCCTTTAAAAAGTGTTTTATTTAAATGTGTAACACTCGCGTTATTCAAAGATTTCAGGTTCAGTGATTTCTTTCACCTGAGCAAGTTTGGCCCATACGCCTATACCGTATGCATTCAAACTCTACAATACATAAAATGAAACTCTACTACGAGTATGCATCATATTTTCTATCGGTTAACTTAATCTAACTACTCGTAATAAAATAATAGAACAATACTTAATGTTGTTTCTGTATCGAATTCAGTTAAAATATTTTTTAAAATATAATATAATATAATAAAATGTACAGCATTAGATAAACCATACATTATTATGACAATATAAACTGCACGTTGTGTGATTAAACAATTTCATTCGTTGTCATCATTTATTAGGTTAAAAATTAACTAATGTATGTAATGTAATAATAATCTTAACTAACAATTATTTTATGTATACCTTACCTATTAATTTTATATATAGTAAATGTAAGGAAAAGTTAGAATTAAATCGTACCAAATCCACCTGGACTAACCCCGGAAGGAAGTTCAATCTACAGTTTTGTTGTCGGTAGAAGCAGTTTCCTACCGCATTGCAATGTGTATTAAGCACGCTATGAACTTAAGTTAAACAAAGACTTTAAGTTAGTTTAAAATACAGAGCTGATTCTCATAATGTTATTTTTTAACTTATTCGAGTGGGCTGTATAAAATACATAACAGTTTTAAGAGTAATTGGATACTACCATGTATGCAAATATGCTTATGGAAGCTATTTGTATATGTATGCGTGTCCACACTGTGTTCCCATTAATTATAATTTTATTATATATTCAGTATACTCCCATTAAATTCATCGCTTACGCTTAAGCTTAGTTTAGTTTCTTCTCTTTTTGTAATATTTGTAGACGGTCACTTTTAAGACCTATAAATAAAGGAACCGTGTTGTCTACAGCTGCTGTCAACAGGTCGACTTGCTAGGTACCTACTGAAAATCAGTGTTGGAATTGGGGTGATCCTTATTTCAATTCCAAAAAATGCTGAGTGGGTGTCCTCTTCATGACGCCGTATTTTTAAATTTGTTAATATTACTATGTATATAATGTTTTGTGTTGTCATGAATAAATGAATACTTTACTTTACTTTACTTTACTTTACTTTACTTAACTTTACTTAACTTTACTTAACTTTACTTAACTTAACTTTACTTTACTTAACTTTACTTAACTTTACTTAACTTAACTTTACTTTACTTTACTTTACTTAACTTTACTTAACTTAACTTTACTTTACTTTACTTAACTTTACTTTACTTTACTTTACTTTACTTTACTATACTTTACTTTACTTTACTTTACTTTACTTTACTTTACTTTACTTTACTTTACTTTACTTTACTTTACTTTAGCATGGTCTGTAACTTATTTAGTTCGGTTCACTTATAATAAATGTGATTAAGTAATATATAATATTGTACTCGCGCGTGCGTGGTTAAGATATGATTATCATTGCGAAATTTTTTGCGCAATCAGTTATGGCTAAATAAAATGCCGATGTTCCTGAGATTACTGGACGCGATGGTCTGCAGCTGGGGGCCCCCGCTAGTCCTCTAGGAACTCCTGGTGGTAAGATGCGTGTTACTTCCTGTCGGATTGTGTAGAAAAAGGGTTTTGACATGCGTTACATCGAGATCTTCTTGCGATTAGATCGTTGACCACTGTCCACTGATTTTGTATCAATTAAATATTAACCCCCTTATTCATAATAGTCTGCTAACTTAAAGCATTGCTAATTCACACATTCTGTCTTCTTCTATTGACCTAAGTCAGAATAAGAAAAAACACTCCTTAGCGGCTGTTTTAAGTTAGCGGACCATTATGAATAAGGGGGTAAATGACAATATGCGTGTTGCGTTCTTTTGTATATTTTGCGTGCGACCTATATTGCTCGGTGACAATTTTGGTATATTATTAGGCGGCGAAATAGACAACTGTCATTGTGTTAACCTCACAGATGGCAATGCGTCTTTTGTCTATGGTATTTCTCTGTCGACAGGGAATCGCTGGCGCTATTAAATTGGCCATAACCAAATAACAATAAAAATTACAATTGCGGCCCATCCAAATATATTGAAGATTCTATATTGGATTTTTATTGAAGAAGACACTCCCGTCGTTAAATAGGACTCTACTCTACATTGGTGACTTCGACGTGATTAGACAGTATTTTTTTAAATTCTCTGCTATTCCTTTTGAATTGCAAATTATCAAAATGATAATAACCCGAGATAAGCTTATAACTATCTTAAATCATAATTTTTTTATGACAATAATGGACGAGACGAGCAGGACGTTAAGCGTTAAGTTAATGGTAATTGATACGCCCTGCCCATTACAATACTGTGCCGATGGGATCCACAATTGCGCTCGTCACCTTGAGACATAAGATGTTAAGTCTCATTTGCCCAGTAATTTCACTAGCAATGGCGCCCTTCAGGCCGAAACACAGTAAAGGCAGAAATAGACGCCGTTATGGTGCCCATAATCAAGCCGGCATCCTGTGCAAAGGAGCCACTGGCAAATGAAAAATTTATTTGAGTACAATATAACAATGATAATATATTCATTTTCAAGGAAACTTCATTTTTACTTCACTGATATCAAAATTTATTCTAAATCGTTCTTGGGAAATTAAAATACTTCTAATGACTCAATAATTTGTGGACAATGGAATGAATTTACTGTATATTTTATATTATTAAGTCTATAGATATATCTACTGATTCTACTAAATCTCTCCACAGCTCCGTTTCTACGTATAGTTTGTAGAAAGTAAATAGTAGCAGAGGTACGCCTAAGTATAAAATGCCGAAGAAAGTTAGTTCAGCACATAGAATTAAACTTGTGCCATGAAATGCACTCGATTTAACAAAATCTTCACCTAAATTTAGTGGCTCTTGTATCTCAGTAACATACAATATAACAGCTTCAATACCGGATGCTCACCTCATTTATAACAAGCAAGACTCAATACACTGCGGATACTAACTCTAGCTATTCACCAACATTTTCTATAAATTGAGCGCATATTATTGCAATATTAAATACTTCGTTGTTGTCGTTATTAACCGACTTCAAATAATAGGAGGTTCTCAATTCGTCGGTATTTTTTTTATGTTTCTTACCTCAGAACTTTCGACTGAGTGAACCGATTTTGATAATTATTTTTTTTATTTCAAAGCTGGTTCCAAAAAAATAATAGTTTAAAAAAAAACTAAAGAACACGCTTTATATAAAATTCAACTAAAAAATAGAAAATAAATTTAAATTGAAAATAGTGTAAAAAATTATTATACCTATATTTCATTATAAAAAAAGCGTGGGATGTAGAAGTATTATTATTTTAATAATATCTTAAAAAGCACCCCACGCTTTTTTTATAACGAAATATATAATATTTTTTTACACTATTTTCAATTTAAATTTATTTTCAATTTTTTAGTTGAATTTTATATAAAGCGTGTTCTTTAGTTTTTTTTAAACTATTATTTTTTTTTTTCAATTTTTAGTTAATTTGTTTAGATTGACTGAAGGGATTTTAATATTTGCGAATAAAAATATTTTAGTTATATTGAATGATCACTTAATTCAGCTAGCCCGAGACCCCCGAACTAGCTCTTATAATAATTAGCTCAGTTAAATCACGCATTAATAATTTATAATGGAAATATAAATTCACCGCCATCTATTCGCTTCTAAACGAATTAGATACTTTAATTTTGTGGAACTGTCTTGACATGTCGCGCGTTTCCTTTGTAGTTTACAATAAATTACTAGATGCGCTTATTAGTGATTTATTTATTTAAAAATTATATAAATTAACAAAAATCATATATTGCAATTGAAAAATTGAAATATTTTAAATATGAATCAAATTAGTGTAATGTAATCGGTCCTCGATAAATCTACAAAGTTTGAACGAAATCTAGCCGTTTAAAGTGGGTCAAAATCGCGCCCAAAGAAGTTACAAACATACAAAAATACAAACATACAAACATACAAACATACAAACATACAAACATACAAACATACAAACATACAAACATACAAACATACAAACATACAAACAGACAAACATGCAAACATGCAAACATACAAACATACAAACATGCAAACATGCAAACATACAAACATACAAAAATACAAACATACAAGTGAAGCTGATATAAAGCGTGTAATAACAACAATCGTTAATAGAATTATATTCATTAGATTGTAGAAACACACGCACATATACATACATAAACAAACATTATTTTTATACTTTTTAGTGCATATTATATCTATTGTTTTGGAATAGTGTTTTTGATGTCGTTTGTTTTTTTGTTAATTTTTTTAATAGTTATTTTGTATTATTTATTATAGATTATAGGGGATATGGTTACTTTTATTCCTCTACAATAATTGTTTGTTTATTTGATGTTTTAAAGTGCGTAACTTTCTAGGATAGTATATGTGTAAAATTATTTCTTAAAAGGCATAAAACGCATTTATATTCACAAAATTGATTCCTTTAGAATTCTTTTCGATGTTATTTCTAATATACAAGACACTAGTACCGCTTCAGAAACAAATGGCGTTCTGAGAGAGAAGAAGCGGCGCAAGAAACTCTCCCAGCATTCTTTTTTTTGCGCTCTTTTTAATGAAATATACAATATTGTACTGTCATTGCTATTGCTATAAAATAATCATAACTTTTCTTATATTTTATTTACTATTTGATAATTGTACAGTGATGCAATTGAGTTTAAAAATATAATTGATTATATGGCCATAAGAACACATTCAAAATTACAATGGAAAGTTGAACTGTTTCGTGTGTGTGTTTGTTTATTAGGTGTGTGATGTATTGAGGTATTTTTAATACTTTTGAGTGTCACGTTTGAGAGTGACGTCGCTTCATTGTGTGTCTTCTACCGCATTTTCACGGGAAGAGTTCCAAAGAGCTGTTTAACTTAATTCCTCCCTTAATTCCACATTCGCTAACAACTTGCTTACGCACACATTGAAAACTCAAATTTACATTTTCTCACTATCAGTTCGTCTATACGCTAATGAAAACATCTGGACGTTGTTTCACAAACATCCAACACAGTGATTGACCTTCATTTCGCTGTATTTCATGCACCTATCAAGATCATGGCGATGTAAATAGCTTACCATAATATAACCCAAATGCTTGTTTACATTCCATCCAAAAGAATCATTTCTTACAGAGGAATCACAGGAGCGTTTCCGGCCTTTATTTATTTATTTATTACTAATAATCCAGCAGCTTTATATAACATTACAATAGATTTACATTTATCCTTACGAATATGCCAATTTAGGATTAAGAATAATAATTACAAAACCTTAATAGGAATACATCTGTTATTTTATGCTAATATTATTACATTCGTAAATAATAATAGTATTTAAGAGGTGTGTGTGTGTGTGTGTGTGTGTGTGTGTGTGTGTAAGTGTAGGCGAGTGAGGGTGTGGGTGATTGAGTGTTTTCGTGAAGTATGAAAGAATGAAGGCGTTTTAAGAAAGGTTTACGCGCTTTCTTTGAATGTACCCATGTCGTAACCTCCCGGAAACACCGCACAAGGAAGCTCATACTTTGTAGTACGTGGAAGAAAGCTCCTTGAAAACCGCACTGTGGAGGACCACCACATATCCAGATTTTGGGGATGATATCCTAATTTGTGGCGTATCGTGCGAAGTTGGAATTCGGCAGCAGGAATCAGGTGCAACAGCTCTTCGGAACACTCCACGTAATAAATGCGTTAGAAGATACACAATGAAGCGACGTCTCTACGCAAAGCCAAGTGAAAGATAAATAATAATAATAAATAGATCGATGAAGAAACTAAAACAAGGAAGGAATTGAATTAAGTGTAAGAGAGATACAGCGTATAGTGTGGTAGAGTGCAGACGAGCATCATAAATGCAGTAATCGGGTTCAGGTAAGCTCGAGTAGCTGAGATAACATTACATGACGCAGGTCATTCATCAAATCAAATTAGGCTGGAAGCGATCAGGAAGTGTACGGTTATAAGCTATTCTAGTGAGTGGTTACAACATGATCCCAAATAATGTTCAAAACAAATGTATAACGACATTCAAAAGAATTGTTATAAGGCTTTATTGTGGTAAAGGTTACTATAACATTAATAACTTTCTTAATTATACTACTGGAATGGAGCGACAACTGTCAGGCTTTTTAAATCATAAAATTGATTGCAATGTTTTACATAAAAAAAGAAGGAGCCCATTGAGTTTCTTGCGCCCGTTCTTCTCTTGTCTGAGGCAATAATTTTCTAATGGGTGGTAGATTTAGATGTTATATAAGTAAGTTTATATCCTCATATTTTGTACTATGCAGTATATAAGGCCCCGAACAGATTTAGAGAGTGATGAGCCTAAGATTTTATTATAAAAGACCAATAAAATATATTTGGCCTTATAACGTCCCTACTAATATTATAAATGGGAATGTAAGTTTGTTTGTCATGCTTTAAACCAGTGAAGCTATTTTGATTAAATTTATTACAGAGATATACAAGATAAAAGAGCTTATTATAGACATTTGTTGCAGCGTTCTTAAAATTTAGACCTGTGTGGGATGAAAAAAGGGGATGAAAGTTTTATAGTTGGTAGCTTATAAAAATGTATCAACCATATTTAACCAACCAATAGTTAGTTGTGTATACTTTGCAAAGTGAGTATATTAAAAAATAAAAATGCTCCCCAACGTAACTATTGCACAATTTGCGCACGAAGTCGCGGGTAAAGCTTGTAAAATATAAATTTTGGGTCCATTCTTTCCGCTTTTATGTGTACGCTTAGAAATTTTACCCTTACGTTTCTATCAATGACAAATAACACAATATAATACTAAGTGTTCAATTTAAGGATAGTGCCGGTCTTTTACTCTATTTTGAGCATTAATCAAAAATATTTTCAAGAAGGTCACACCCATTTATTTATTTACTTCAAAATACTTCAGAAGATTTATTTTGTTCAAATAGGTATCCTGAGCGGCTCGAGCTATGATGAACGCCGTCAAATATGACCGCGTGCAACGAAGAGCTGCTTTAATTGTGGGGGTTTCAGTGCTTTGTGAACGGCTGGATCACTTGGTGTTCCACTAAGACGTCGCGTCGCTTCATTGTGTGTATTCTACCGCATTTATCACGG
>CATIXQ010000029.1:9367838-9417454 GCA_949711755.1 Leptidea juvernica | reverse complement strand
AATGTTATAATTTATAAATGTTCAACTTATATAAGTTGAACATTTATTTTTAAACAATCAATAGTTGTCACTAGCCGATTGGAGTTTATTTGTGGATATTGCACTGTTCCCTGGATACTTGGAATCCGTCTCAGTGCTTTCATGACTATAAATATATTTGAAATGCCTGTGGCAAGAATTCATTTGGAATGCGCCCAAATTCATGCGAAATCATATAGTATGACTTATAATGAATACTTTAACGTAAAAACATTATCTCTATGCAACCTAGTTTAGAAACCCTTTTTAACCGACTTCAAAAAGGAGGAGGTTCTCAATTCGTCGGTATGTTTTGTTTTTCTAATGAATGATTTCTGTCGCACCCCATTATAAGCTCGAGCTATGACGAACGCGGTCAAATATGACCGCGTGCAACGCAGAGCTGCTCGAATTGTCGGGGTTTCAGTGTCCAACTGTGACGTCGCGTCGCTTCACTGTGTGTATTCTATCGCATTTATCACGGCTGTTTGACCTAATTCCTTCCACCGAATTCCACCTTCACTCGATACGCATCAAAATAGAATATCATCCCCAACATCTGGCTGAGTGACATTCCTCCGCAGTATGGTTTTCAAGGATCTATCTCCCACGTATATTACACCTATGACTCAGCTGTGAGATTAAAAAAAGCGTTTCTAAAAGGCTGGCAACGCTGCTGTGATTCCTCTGGTGTGTTGCAAGAGAATGTGGGCGGAGGTGATCACTTAACATCATGTAACCAGTACGCTTGCTTGTCCTCTTCATCTATAAAAAAAGAAATGAGTTATCATCTAATATTGTAACCTCACTTATATCTATTTTCAATATTTATATGTACTTGAGGATTCGAGTAGGTAGAAATACATAAAATTATTACGTAAGCTCGTTTGTCCTCCTATTCAATAAAAAAAAAAATTTGGGTCAAAATGATACTAGACTATCAGAATAGTAGGTGCATTCTACACCCACTGTAAATAAATTCCGCGCGCAATTCTTGAACATATCTATACATATAAATAAGATTGGAGTATCTGTTTGTAATATTGAAATAACCGTTTTTTACTACATGTATATGAATATGTATACACCAAAATAACATGTCTCACAATTTTTGTCTGTCTGTTTGTTTGTTGCGGCTAATCTCTGAAATGGCTGGACCGATTTTCACGTGACTTTTATTGGCAGGTAGCTTATGTAATAAGGAGTAACTTAGGCTACTTTTATTTTAATTTTTATTTTTTTTTATTTTTAGAAAAATAAAGTAATATTGCAATATCCAAGAAACATATTATTTGTTTTATCAACAATTATTTTTATTTAACTGATACAGAATCAAAAAGTTCACGTTGGATTTTATTTGTCGGGTAATATATTTCAATATATTACTTTCGTAAGCCATAAGTTTTTTGCTCGTCAGGGAGCAATAGAAACTGCTGAATAAGTGAAGCCATTGTGTGCAGCAAAGCCATGAAAACTATTTCTGCGGATCGAATTTATGTGACACCAAGTGATAGAGCTGACATTCAATGAACATTTATTACACATTTTCAAATGATTCGAATCTCTGACGACTGAATGTAAAGTATTTTCATTTCCTTTCGAGCTCTCTGCCCTGTCACCGACCCATTAACGCAATTTTGAACAGCGTTAAGTGGGTCGCGACGAGTACTGTGAAGATCGCTAAATAATTTTCGTATACTGTTGAATGTTGTTGTATTAAAAGCACTTTGTTTTTCATAACATTTTCCTTAAGTGTAGCTAACACGTGCAGAAGTATTTAATTGTATCCTGTATGTCATAATTATCTATTAAATTAATTATGAGTTTAGGTGCCAATAGACATTATTTTTATGAAATAAAACTTATTTGGGCGTGATTTGGGGGTAACTCAGATTATTTTTCTGACGGAAGTAACGTTAATACTTCCGGTAGAAAAAAGTAAGTTGAAACAATTTTTAACCATTATAATTTAATGGTTTAAATAAATTTTTCTGACATTTACGACATTCGTTCATTTGTTTTTGGTTTCTTCGTCCATTATTCGTTAATATTCAATATCAACGTCATATTAATATGTGCTAATATAAGTTTTACTTCCATCGCGCGTAAAGTTTACACGCACACACTTTTTTTAATTCTGCTTAGTGTGTTGAACTAGTTTCTCAAGCGTGACGCTCTTATTTTCCCAATGTTAAGTAAATCCTGACATTTGAAAAAACTTCTTCCGCATTATATGGATACATTACCAGCGAGTAACATGTAACCTAAGGGAACTCAAAATTTACTAACATGTTATACTTATTGTTCTATAATTAACGTTAACCAAATGAATAATGTTAACATGAAAAATAAAGTAACACCATTTGGTGGTATTAAACTACAAAATTATTTTAAATTCAAAAACCTAGTTGCTTTTGTATAATTTTTAAACATTTTATTTTGGGATTTCAAAAGCATATCTTAAATAATAAATATTACTGTGAGAATCAAGTTAATTTTCCAACCCCAAACTAGGAGTAATCTGAAATAACGGTATACAATAGTGATGATAACCCTACGTATGGTACATATACTTCAGCCAAAAGATGTCCACTGCTGGACAAAGACCAAACATCGCCGCAACGATTGAACCTGCGTTGCCCTCATTCAACCTGTTCCGGCGATCTTAACCAGAGCCGTTGGGAGCGATATTACCAGTGGGAGGCTCCTTTGCACATGATGCCGTCTAGATTATGGGTACCGCAACGGTGCCTATTTCTGCCGTGAAGCAGTGATGTGTAAGCATTACTGTCTTTTGGTCTGAAGGGCGCCATAACTAGTGAAATTTCTGGGCAAATGAGACTTAACATCTTATGTCTCAAGGAGGAGAGGATTCAGAATATTTGGGGTTTTTCAAGAATCCTGAGCGGCAGTGCATTGTAATGGGCAGGGCGTATCAATTACCATTAACCAATTACCATTGTCAAAACGCCCTGCTCGTCTTGTCACTTATTTTCATAAAAATAAGAGCACCAGTCCATCTTTTGGAGGGTCCATTACGAGGTCGCCGTTCGAGGACATTACCACCCCAACCGCAATCATTAGTAATAAAAAAATACGTACTATGTCTAAAAACCAGTGAACGCATACTGCTGTAAACTCTAATTACCTACTTACTCTATAACAAACATTACTTTTTCTCATACAAACATTGATGAAAATGCCGGAATTCAAAGCCAGGATAGCTAGTCAGGATCACTAATCACTGGGTTGAGTAGGTGTCACAAATAATGCCACACAATATCTAACAAATTATGAGTTGTAAGTTAGAGAGCAGTATTAAGCTTGAAATAATTTCAGATTTCGATATTTCCATCGTCTACTCTGTGGCCAAGACAAGGAAGCTTAGAACTTAGCTTAGCGTGGTCTCGACAAGCTGGACGTAATTCACGAGCTCAATTGTTTAACTAACTAAGCGATGACGGTATCTTGTTGAGAATTACTATTGAACTCAATATCATAATATTCGTGGAGAAAATATTATACGCCGAGACTTTGGTGAAATACGTGTTTTATGTATAGATTTAAGACAATAAATGCTTTTTGAAGAACGTTATCACGCACTTATACTATTATTATTAACTTCGCTCTTATTCTTATAGTTTGTATAAACAGAACTTTTTTGGAGTTTACTCCTTAAGAATCGATTTACATATTAGGCGCCCGGTATGAGAAAAATATGGATAGTAAAATCTACTCATGAAATCCCATAGTAACGTTTTTGGTGCGCATCATTTCTCGCGCACCATTCACTGTCTTGTTTTTGAAGCTTTATTATATTATTGAAATTGATTTGCTATTATACTTTCATAATGTTAAGTGAAAATTCTATAAATTATGGAAGAATGTGGTATAAATAATAGTGCCGGAAAATCTGATAACTGGAATAATAATACTGGTATGAAGCACGTAGGTACTAAGTAAGTTACAATTCATACTTTACAACACCATTACATGTATTGTATATAAAATAAACGTGTGTGCTATGTGTTTATTAAATATTGAATTATTCAATATAGTTCATACAAATTTATATGAGCTATGCATCTAATTAAATGTTTAATTTTTATATGGAGAGTATATATATAGCGCATTTCACGCCAAATAAACAATGTTTAACCAAGCTTAGCAATAAGCAATGTTTAAATGTTTAGTTGTTTATTTTATTTTTTTAATATCTTTAATTTTTTTAAAGTTATGTAAATAAGAATTACAAATATTTATTACATTGTAAGTTACATATACAATAATTGGTTCATGGATGAGAGACATCTACTGCCTCTACTGGGGTCTTAAGAAATATGAAAGTACACAATACAATATCACGTCATTATAATATTATTAGTGATCGTGAAATCGATGTTAAATTTATGCAACATCATAAATACATGGAAAATCTACACAGTGATTGCAACTTGTGTAAACTAATTAACATATTCTGAAGCTAATAAAAAAGCGGACTCTATGTCATTTTTGAAGAGTTTAATTTAAATCATGTCAATATAAAATTATTTTGTAGAAAATATACGATGAATAATTAATTAAATTAAAATTGTGCTGTACAATACCCCAATTTTTAACTACATAATTTCATATTATTAGGTATTTGTACCTACCTAGAGTGATAAAAACTTAAATATTAGGTTGACCAATTAATGGTCCCGAAACTATACGCGTAACACAAACAACTTCAATATTTTATTTTATTTTATACCTAGTGCTGTCAGACTAAGCCCAACTACAACTAGTTTGATCTTCATGCCTACCTTGCTGGAAAACCAATGCACGCCCCTGGTCTGTTTGTAACCGACTCCATTGGACTTGATTTTGTTTAGTACCTGTTCAAAGACAATCGTTCTAGAGGAGTAAACTCCAGCCGTGCGTCGGAGCTGACACACTTACTTTTTTTTTAAATAAAATGAAAAAAAAATAGTATATTTCTCATAACTATCAGTTCTATTCTTTACAGTAAGTTAACTCTGCGAATAGGAAATGGCGCGAACGGATGCGGCTTTATTTAAACAGAGTTGCCTCCCCCTCCTACACACAAGGAGCCGGTTCGTTCGCTTGCGTGCCAGTACTTCGTACGTTCACGTATTTGGTATGCTTATTCTACAAGAACATAATTTTAATACGAAGTAACATTTAGCACAGTTTTATATTTTAATAAAATTATAAGAAATTGCTTGTATTATAAATGTACATGACATAGGCGAGGGTTTATTCAGTAGTCAAGGATACGAGTTAATATTAAAAAAATATGGGGGATCAAAATCATTCATATCATTGATTTAGGACTTTGATCCAACGCAATTTACTAATACCTTAAATTTTTAAATAAAAGTATAAGGTAGTCGTTGAGATCACTGGCCGCTGTTAGGAGTGAATAAAGTTTTCGATATATAGATTGCAATGTTTTACACAAAGATAATATTCGAAGGGATGATGTACCAAGATGTACCTATTAATTATGACTGGGCAACGAATTTATATTGACTAGTATGAAGGCTATGAATTAATTACGTCATATTATAGTTAAGTCCCAGAACTCAAACCTACGTTATATTGTATCAAAGAATGAATTATTATCACTCTCATTAAGGTCTCGGCAGCTTCAAGTGAGACTCGGTCTTGTACCATGACGTTTCTCTCAGAATAAATTTTGTTCAAAATAATAAACGTCGACATTCCATCCAACAGTTACGAGCCAAAATCTCGTTCTAATGTCAAACACTCCGAAAATTTTCATTTAATTTTAAGAGCGGACCTTTCTTATTCTAATCTGGTATCAAGTAGGCGACATGCGACTTGATGTGACTGATATCTAGACGGCGGGACTCATAAGGCCGACATCTCTAGCGTACCTCTACATCATTCTGAATCCTACTTTACATCTGCATAACAGAGATTTCTGCTTACATTCGAAAGTCCTTCATTTGACCGATTACCGGAAGACGCCGATACGACCGATCAACATCGCCGGTTGGATGAGGGCAGCGCAGGACCGATCGACATGGTGACCTTTGGGGAAGGCCTTTGTCCAGCAGTGGACGTCTTCAGCCTGAAATGGAAACTTAACAGAACATCGTTGCTGCGAAATCAAAGAAAGATTTACACCTTCACCCGTACAATATTAAGTTGGTACAGGTATTAAAATATATAATACAGTAGATTATATAAAAGATAATAATGCATGCTTCTTGTCTGGTTATGCGCAAGCCACATACAATTTCATATATTTATTCAAACAAAACAAATCTTCTAACTATAATTATTTTAATAATGAGACTACATAAAATTAAAACTATGTTTACGTGGAAGCGTACCAAGAATACTGGCAGCATTTCCGCGTTGGATAGCAAGGCTGATCCGTTGACCGAAATAACTGCCAGCGCTTGGGTTTCCAGTAGCCTATGTATGTAGATTAGGATTCTTTTATCGATGTTTGCTTGAGTTCTCGTAACAGCGACGGCGACATGGGACGGGTCGTCCCCTTCCCTAAAATATGGTTGAGGGAGGCGATGGCTGGCTCATGCGTCTAGCTCGTGAACGGGCGCTGCTTGTGTTGGCAGGATGATCCTGTTGCCGGAGACTCGGTTTCAAATAAAAGTTATTATATATATATATTTATTTATAATCGCTTATAAAATGCTCACAGAATTCCTTTGTTTTTTTATTTATGGTGCGTGTGGATGATGCAGCTACTATACTCAATAACTTTTTTATTACTTTACATTTACTTTTTTGACATTTTACATAATATTATATTGTATTTGAAATGATTTGTAAATCGATGGAAATGTAATCTTGATATAAAAGAGTGGCAATGAGATTCTTGCTGCTTCTTCTCATTAGCTCAACCCTTTACGAAGTAGCGGTAGATTCAATAAGAAAAATATTTTTTTTTTGACATTCATAAGTGTCATTTCCGTGACCTACGTGAATAAAGTGATTTTGATTTGATTTGATTATGAGTATGTAGCAACTTGTACATGGTTTTTCGTATAAAACGTTTTCTTTTGAGACAAAATAAAATATTTGTATTGTTAATTTGTATCTTCTATGACGATCGATACCTTAGACAAAGAGTACATCCTTCTATCTTTATGAGAGACGATTACTTCTACGTGCGCGAGAACTTTCTTTACTTCGGTTATCCTTCGTGATAGTGTCATTTCAAGTTGTGTGTTATTTTTTACATTCATTTTATTAGCTTCACCTGTATGTATGTTTGTTTGTAACCGAATTATTTGGGCGCGATTTTGATCCACTTTAAACGGCCAGATTTCGTTCAAATAATTATTTTTATTTCCAATATTTGTTCTGTATGGACATATTGTCTATGAGAAAATTTATTGACGCACGGTTTGACAGTTTTGCTGTGCAACAATTTCATTACAACAACAGGGTGCATATTTTATGAAATACTATTATATACATTATTTTATTTATTATATATATATATATATATATTTATTATATCTTATTTACAAAAAACTTAAAAAGATAGACCTAGTCTCAATAATTGAACTGTATGGTTTTTATTTTATAGTAAGGGAATAAATACTTTACTATTTATGGGAACCAATTTTAATTTTTAAAGGGTTTCTCCTAAATTAGTCTCATTGCCCATTGGAGTTTTAAATGATTTCACGTGTGAAGACGAGACAGTTAATCAACTCATTTAATTTAAAGGGAATGGAAATGAGAACTCTATGACAGAACCATGTATCCTAGCAGCATTCGGGCGCTCTCACACTCCTTACAGTGACCAACGAACTCGACGACTACCTCATTTATTATTTATTGTCATGAGACGTATTCCTTCGCATTAGTAACACAACACTACCATCATGCTGGAGGCATGGCCCCTCAAAAGAGTGATTGCTGAAGCGAAGTCGAACTCGTGCGTTCTGGTCACTCTCCAATGCTGTCCAAGTGAACTTTTCGTAAAGCTATTTCGTAAATCCTACTACTCCACAGCAGAATATCTAAGTGTTCGGACAGCCTAGATTATGATTATTTTATAGCAATAGCAATGACAGTACAATATTGTATCTTTTTATTAAAAAGAGCGCAAAAAAAGAATGCTGGTGGTTCAGAAGCGGTGGAAGTATCTAGTATATAAGAAATGAATTCTAAAAGAATTCGAAAGGAATCAATTTTGAGAAAGGAAATGCCTTTTAATGCCTTTTCTTTATTAATTTATGTTAAACTGTTTAGTTACCTTGTTGAAAGTTTACTGCCTAAATATCAACAAAGTAATAAAGTGTTTACGCTATCTATCAGTCGTGAAGCTACTATCAAATATTTACATTATTATTCTCTTCTTGGCTCTGACCTAGCTCCAGTTCCTCGTTAAAACTAATATTATTCATTCTTAAGGGCACGAGCACCCTTGTTCGTATAAAATAAAACCAACCTAAAACATCAAAGAGTATATCTCAACTAAAATAATGCAGCCAGTTTTTTATTTTTTTTTCAAGTGAGAAAAACCTTAATTTTATCATATCTAATAAAATCATAGCAATAAAAGTATATATGTCTGTTTGTCCATTTGTCTGCATACATTTGGCAAAGAGGCAGACATAATATAGACATTATATTACCAAGCTAATGGCATAGTATGTTTGGATATTAATAGTTTTATATTTAATATTAATTTAATTATAATAGTTATAATATACTAGCTGACCCGACACACGTTGTTGTGTAGATAATAAAAAAATACTGTTTTATAGGAATTTGCCAATAATATTTCAAAACATCAAGAATTATTTCGTAAAAAATACTCCCTATTGTTATAATGAAATTGTTTCACAGGAACTGTAAAACCGTGCGTCACTTAATTCTCTCATAGAAAATATCTCCATACAAAACAAATATTGAAATATAAAAATAATTAAAGGTCCCAAATCGAAATAAAAACTATCCTATCTCTCAAGTTGGACCAAACTGCACTCCATGAAGTAATCCCCATTAAAATCCGTTCATTAGTTTAGGAGTCCATCGCGGACAAACAACGTGTCACGTAAATTATATATATTAAGATTATTTACTAATTGTCAACAATGTAACAGGGGCTTAACGGCGCGTAAAACAGTAATCAAATCCGCTTAGCCATATCTGAAATTTTCTAGGTCATGGTTTTATTTAAAAATGCAACTTATTTCTATCCCAAAATTTTCTATAAATTACAACAACGCAGATTTAATATTAGGGGTTAAAGTATGAAATTTGCTGATTTGTACCGATAAGTTTAAATCAAAATAATTATCATTATTAACAATTAATTTCTGCCATTTAATAGGAAAGTCATTTATGCCTTTGTGATAGAAATATGGTGATCTAGATTCGATAAACTGTGTGAAAGCATTTTGTAGTGCCTCCTGAGAAGAAACTTTTTATCACGTACAAAAATCTCCAAATCACGATAAAAATGGTAGTCTGTTGGAGCAAGGTCTGGTAAATATGGAGGGTGACAAATGGTTTCTAATTGCAGTTCCTGTAGAGTTACACCATTATACAGCACGAGAAACCATTTTCTCGTGCTGTATGAGGTCTCGCTATCATGGAGCATTAGTGGGAAGATCAATTTTAGAGTATGGGCTGTTCGACTGCTAGTTTTGCTATCATTGTTCGGAGTTTGGTACAGTATTTCCGATATTGCTTGACCAGATCGGATAATGCTGTAGTGAATAACACCATGCTGTGGCCACCAAACAGTTACCATTACCTTTCTACTAGTACTTCTACCAGTTACTATTGGTAAGCTTTGCTTAAGGACACTGTTGCGGCGTTTGACCAGGGATCTGCCATTGAAATTTTTCGCTTACGGTAATCTTAAAGAATCCACTTTTCATCGCATGTCATTATTCCTTCATTTCTGTATCGATTCAACAAGGCAACATAAATTTCAATAGGCGTTCCTTTCTGCAGATCAGTCAAATCATGCGGCAACCATTTATCACATTTTTTTATTTTATTTATTTCACGCAAATGAGTCAATATTGTTGGTAAGATAATCTTACCGATACAGAAATGAATAATTCCTGGGTATTTTGGTTCGGATCGGCTTCCACAATCTCTTTCGATTCATTGTTATTCTCCTATTTTCCACGTGGTTCGTTCTTCAAATAAAATTTTCCATCACAAAAGTGTTTAAACCAAAATTGCAAGGGGCGTTCATTAGTAATCCTCTCTCAAAACGCAACATTGATATTGCGAGCTGTTTTTGCCGCGTTAGTTCCACGTCGGAACTATTATTCAAAAATCACTCGAACTTTCGAAGTATCCATCATTCTTGTCTAAACTGAATAAAAAAAACAACTGAAAGTCGTAAGTCAAATGTTGCACGTATTTTAAAAGAAAAACTACATAGGTATCATGTGGAAAAAGTTTCACTCAAAAACCCAAACCATGAAGGTTCTATGTCAATTTGAAATACCTATTGCAATAAAACGACAATTTGATACTTTGACCCCAATTATGTCCGGATATGAGTAGTATAAAGTATAATACTCATTTTGTAAAAAATAAAATATTTAATTAAATGCATTTTAATCAATAATGGGCGGTTCTGAATATAATTATCTCATTATGTAAGCATTTATGCCAAATAATAAAAACAGATACATACAAAGAATATTCATCGTTTTAAACCGGTGAAACTCTTTCAACTGCATTTGCATAAATCCATTTATATTTTATAGAAATCACAATAAGTCTCCGCGGTGAAGCTCTCAAGCTAGCTCTCAAACTCTCTTGTTGGATTCATCTATTTATCAAAATGATAAGAATAGATTCGCGAACTTTGCATTATGAGAGATTGAAAAAATTCTTATAAAAATGAAAAAGGATTCATTTTTACTTTCTATTCTGCGCCATAGCACTCAGTTCTATAACAATAAGCCGCTGTGTTTACAAAATTCTAAAAAGGTTTTATTTTATTTTATTGTAACTTAATACATTTATTTATACATATCACATATTTTTATGAAAATAAACGATATCGTAAATATAAAGACTATAACTCCTCCGGCTTAGGTTCACGACAATTCCGCCCTTGGTTTGGTCAAATCTTATTTCTTACATTTTTAATTATTTAAATAAGGTAATGAAAAGAATATTGCATTTTTAACAAATGAACGCGTTAGAAAACTAACTTTATCTGTAAAAACTGAACTGTAATAGAAAGTAACAAATGCATTTCATTGGATAACCATAGATTTGTAGGGAAAACAAAATACAGGTAATCGCTCCTATAACGTTGTATAGAGCTTCGGCGTTATAGAGTGCTATTGCTATATAACGCGTTTTTACGACCTCGTAATTCATAATAATAATAATTAATCACAATTCGTAACAAGTATTTCCAATTGTTTGCTTATTTTTACTATTTTATGAAGGTTTTTAATTCACAAATTTAATAAAATAATTTTATTTTGTAATAACACAATTGACACGCGTGCAAAGGAACGCGAAGCTAATTATGAACTGTACAAATCATTATAAATTTCACAATACACAAATATGTAGGTAAGTGGGAAATCTCCGCAACGTGGAGATATGTCGCCCTATTTATAAAAGTAGAAATATGCTGTAATCCGCCGTATAACGAGGAGTCCGCGTTACAGGGCGTCCGGATTACTGCTGTTATATAAAACGAAGTAAAAAAAGTATTTTAAGTTTTCCATCCCTTAAAATAGTGACTTAAAAATGTTATTAACACAGTTACCGAGACGCGTGCAACAGAATAAGAGAAACTTAAGCCGCTCATCTTAACAACGTCGTGCACCATTCGACAGCTCTCAGCGACTCTCGACGGCCGGCGGTCTACGTGACCGAGCAGACAGCTACACTCATTCTTTTATACAAGATGATTTTAACATAGCATTCTACAAAGTAACTCATATATATATATAAATATTACATTTATAAAGTCTGCGTGAAACATCGAATTAGAACCATATTTCTGCTTCAAGTGTGATAATTTACATATAATTCTTTCGTTAGCAAACTAATACGAAAAAAGACAAAAAGAAATACGGATTGCTTTTCGGGAGTGCCGGCAGAAGCGAAAACTTGAACATAAAACTTGGTTATAGACCGTTCTTGTTAACAATAAATAAATAAAGGTTGTGCATTTTTATTATTTTGGAATGGTTAGGGAACAATTTCTCGCAAATAGCTTTATTTATCACTATAAAAGTACTGGCATTTATGTGGTTAAATACAATATTCATTTATTGCGCTATCGTACACAAAAATGACAATTTATATTACTTAAAGAATGTCTCACGAATTTTCGATCTGACGCGAGTTTTGGTTCAAAATCCTGTTGGTTTTTAAGGGTTTTAAGGGTAGTGTACCCGCATATAAATTAAAGCAATCACATAAACTCTTGATATCATTATGTGGATCACGCTCCAACTTCTTTAATTTTTATTTATTGTAAATGAAGTAAGAAATTAATAATATTGAAGATTCAGAAGAGCAATTTGTTACTTAAACTTATCCTATTTATCCACGGACTAGTAAAAAAATAAGGACTCCGCACCATGATATCAGCAAGGGAAGCACCACTATGCAAGTGTGTTCTCCCTTAAATAATCATATATCCACAAATACTTTTATATTATTGTTTTCACACTTTTGTACAACGCGTGACGACATTTTTAAAATATTTAATTGCGATGCAAACTGATCTGTCACAGACGATGGCAAATCTCATAATGGCGGCCATTCGGCTTGTATTAGTGTAAGTGAATACGTGGGGCTATGTATTTACACGTTTACCGGCTTGTTTTGGTCCTCACTATTATGTAATTTAAATTTTGTAAGTTTACACGGAGTCCTTATTTTTAACTCATCCGTGTATTTATCAAAATGTGTATCTTATTTACGTCCAACAAATTTATGATTGATTGTCTTCAGTAAACAAAACTATAAAATATATTTTAGATAAAAATAGAAACGATAAGAAACAAGCTGTGAAATGTTACCATTTACTACTTATTGATTAGTTTTGTTTACTATAAAACTTCTATTGGAAAGCAGATAACTCTTTATCCCAATTGCAGAAGTCACATGCCAGTAAAATAACATTAAAAAAAAGTAATTATAAGTTTACCCTCAATTATTTTATTTATTTTGCATAACTGGCACCGAATTGTTTATGAAATAACAAAAACAGAATAATAGTAGTAGTTACGATTATTGTTATTTTTGGAGTCGGTGTCATCCAAGGTAGTTTTGTAACTACATACATAGCTATAGGTGAGATGTGCTTGAGTCGAATGTGCGACGTGAGTTTAAAAAAAATAAACGCTTTAAAATTGAGAACATAAGATTTGACAATTCACATGTGCGAACGCTGTGTTATCACTGTTTAAACAACAAATCGTAAAGGCTTGCTATCAGAGCTTTTAGGCCCATACTTATCGCTTCCACCGTAAATGCAAAACGCTTTGAATCTGTAAATTGGAATACATTTACTGCGTTAACGTAATTTTTTCTCATTCTGACATCTATACGAAACATAAATATTGATGCCAAAATGCGAATAACTTCTGAATTCATCTGGTTTGTACTGGTTGTTTATCAAGTAAATATGATTTCATTAAAAAAAATAACAAAAAAACATAACTGACTTCAAAAACACTATTCCAAAATAATAGATATAATATGTACTAAAAAGTATAAAAATAATTGCGCAATTTTATACAATATCTAATTCTAGTTACGATTATTGCTATTTTTGGAATCGGTATCCTCCCGCCGCAGCCCCTCTCTCGCCTCTCGCCTCGTAACGTCGCGCGTGTGACTCAAGCACATCTCACCTATAACTAACTGTGTAGTTACAAACCTACCTTGGCTGACACAGACTCCAAAAATAACAATAATCGTAACTAGAAGTAGATTGTATAAAAATACGAAATTATTTTAATACTTTTTAATATTTTAAATTAAATGTAATTTAAAATGAGGTCATGACAACCAAAATTGCTCACGTACATTCTTACGCAAATATTGAGTTTATTATTTTGTTAGATAGACAGGTTTTGTAGATATTATGTTGATTTTGGTTGTAGCTTAATTTTAACTATTTAACATTATAAACATAATATTGTTTTAAATTTAATAAGC
The DNA here is from genome assembly GCA_949711755.1 of Leptidea juvernica. NCBI lineage: Eukaryota > Metazoa > Arthropoda > Insecta > Lepidoptera > Pieridae > Leptidea > Leptidea juvernica. Next base: position 9,403,249 of record CATIXQ010000029.1, on the reverse strand, counting down.
CAACTTTGGTGCTTATGACCTGGTTTTTATTTTTAAGTAAGGTTAAGTGGCTGAGTAAAGTTCTTTTTTCATTAAGTAAAACTTAAGTCATTGTAATAAAATAGAGTCAGGTGGTATATACGCTAGTGTATTCTAAGTGTAAGGGTATTATAATATAAGCCACAACAATACTTATTTAGTCAAAAATACAACATTGAAACGTACCTGGTTACCTATTTTGAAACATAATCCATGCGATAATTAAATATTAGTTCAACATTTAATTTAATATTTAAATAAATTAAAGTTAAACATCACCCTTTAGTTAACCGAACTAGATATGTGGTGCACAATATAGTGACGCAATTCCCCATTACGAATATTGGCACTCAACGTGTTTGATTTGAACCGAGTGGAGGGTCTTATAGATACCAATTAATATTGTATTATAATTACTAAATTGACCCACTTTTACATAAATTAACTTGCCCCAAATTAGGCATTACCTCTGTTATGGGTTGCCAGACAACGATATATTTAATATGATATACTTACTTAAGTACTTACCTTTATGCATTTTATATATCTACTAGCTGCCACCTGCCACTAAAACATGTTCTAAAATATGTCTATATTATGACGGTTTATATTTAGCAATGATTAACAAAATCTAAATACCTCAAAAACTTGAGAGGTGTCAAGGGACACCCGGATGGAACGAAGTTCCTTTCGATTAATTAGTGAAGGAAATGTTATAATTTCTATTTTTTTTAAATTAGGTATAATAATATTTTTTTATTATTAACAAATATAATGTAATATAAACTTAATCAAAAGACTCAATTTTAGTAATAATTGGCTTGTGGTAACTGCAGTAGGAAACATGTTTGGGATTCTATTTTATTTAAATGTCTTGCAAAAACTGCATCGATGGTAGTATTATATTTTGTTGTTGATTCTGCTGGATAACTGTTCAATGCGAAATAGAAAGACGAAACGAAAATAACTGGCTTGCTTTCCATGAGAGAGAGAGAGAGGGAGACAGACAGAGAAACACGCGCACGCCGCACGGCTTACAATTATAGCAAAAAGTGTCGTTACAACTTTTGGTCTTAATGTTTCCGTCAAGCCCCCTTTCTTCCTGAACTTCGTTCCAATAATAATAATAAAAATAAAGCCTCATTTACTCCGTAACTCTTTTTACACAAAGCGAATTCTTAGTAGTACGTGGGTAACACTGAAAATGGCCAGTTAGAAACATTGCTAATGAAAACTTTTTTTGAATTTCAAATTTTAGAACTCTTTGTTAACCTAATAGGTAGTATATTGCATTCATTTGTCATTTGTTTTTGTGAATTGGCGGCAAATCTTAAACTCTTGTTACACGTGAAAATGAACCTAACGCGACAAAATTTTCGGTCAATGATTTATTATGACTTTCGTTATGTACTTATTCAACAACAAAGCTATGATAGGCTGCGATTAGCATTTATTAATAAAGCCCCATCTCGTGCCACTATTTACAATTAGTTTGACGAGCTTAAGCGTGGACGTTGCAATTTCAACGATGATCCGCGTGAGGGACGTTCTTTAACAGCGACTACTGAAGATAACATCAGTGCTGTGCGACGCATGATAGAGGAAGATAAGAGAGTGACCTATGAGCAGATACGGGCTAGTCTAGGCATTGGTATGAGTCAAGTTCAAAAAATATTACACGAACATTTAGGCGTCAGGAAGCTTTGTACCAGATGGATTCCCCATACTTTAACCGACGACCAGAAACACCTTCGCATGGACTGGTGTCGCCAAATGTTAGAAACGTTTAACGGCGGTGACTCAAATGCTGTATTTGACATCGTCACAGATGATGAAAGCTGGATATATTTCTAAGAACCCGAAACCAAAAGACAATCAGCTCAGTGGATGTTTTCTTCCTAGGTTTCCTTTCGAGGATAGGCCAACTAAGGTAAATAAAGGAAGAAGTCAAGGAAAAAAGATGATTGCCTCATTCTTTGATCGGAAAAGTCATTTCGCGACAGTTGTGCTAGAAAATGGAAGGACAGTTACTGCAGAATGGTATGTCAATCGCTGTTTGCCTGTTGTCTTGGAAAAAATTCGACTGCAGCGCCCTCGAAGCAGGATCCTCCTTCACCACGACAATGCTTCAGCGCACTCCGCAAAACGGACTGCTGAATATTTGACTATGACAGGTGTCAAGATTATGAGTCATCCGCCATACAGTTCTGATCTGGCGCCCTGCGACTTTTAATTATTTTCAAGAACTATAGATAAAATTCGAGGTATTCGCTTTACAAGCCCTGAAGATGCGGTGAAAGCGTACGAAAATGCCATAGAAGAGACCCCTTAGGTAGAATGGGCCCACTGCTTTTCTCAGTGCTTCGATCGAATGAGACGATGTTTAGAGAGGAACGGAGATTACTTCGAAAAACAATAAAAGTGCAATTAGCAACTTCTTCTACATTAAGCTATTTTTATTTTTCTAAACATTTTCAGTGTTACCTAGGTATTTGTAGGTAAGATAAAATTCTAATTGTTTGGTGTTAGTAAGATTAGTTGCTTATGCTACTTTTTATTTGAGTTGTGGATCTTGTTAGAGTAAAGTCCACTGTTTGATTGGTCTGCCGACTCTTCGTTTGCCTAATTTTGGTACATTCCATCTTGCGGTCACGATTGTCCATCGATTATCAGTATATAGTGAAATGAAAAAAAAAATGAAATATTCAGACACAAGAAAAGTTTAGAAATACCAATAGTTAATCTAACTCTGTTTGTTAACCCAAGTTGTTTTCAATGTACGATGTTATTGACGTTTGGTCCACGAGACACAAAAAAAAGTTATACAAGTCCATGAGTAACCCTGATACACCACGTCCCAGGGTTCCGATCCCAACACCTCCAAACCAATATGAATGTATGTAGTTATTAACCAACCAACAGTGCAGGCTATACTTAATCTTTGGACTAGAAAATTTGTGCAGAAGTGCGTCGTTTTTATAAATAATATAATTTCATACACACTTATAATATAACTGAACTGCTTCTAAAGAGTTTACTCAGAAACCTTTCAGTTGTTATCAATATTAATGTGTATATCTTAGATAAACGATTGGTCTCCGCTGCGGTCCAAGATACTGCAGACGCAGCCGCAAATGGCGGCACCTAATACTACGCCCAAGTGGGCGTACTCGAGCTAGTCTCGAACAATGTGTGACGTTGACGTGCCACATGTTAGCTAATAGTTGCCGTAATTAAAAAAGCTGTTATTCTTAAGTAGTGCGGTATCTAGTTAAAGCGTAGCAAATTCTTAATCTAAGGTGGATATGTATGTTTGTTAAGTCAGTAAATTTTGTATATCTATTCATTTTGAGGCAAAATGTTATGTAACAGATTTGTTACCTTTTGCCGTATCCCGTTGTTTTGAGAATGTTAACTGCTGCAGCCTGTGTTCGTATACTAGGCGTTGATATATCAAGCAACGCGCGATAAGTTGGAAGAACGTGCCAAATTAGCCATGGAAATGACTGCTATCTTCAGTATTTCCGTTGCGAAACATTTAAGGTACCTTCAAGCTCCGAGCATATTTCCATAGGCTAGCAACGCATTTACTTGTGGATGATATTGCGAATAATCTAAGGGAGCTGGTCTTTCTCCTTCAATCAGATGAGCGTTTTGCTCGAATTCTTAAATAAAAAAATCGTATAGTTATAATTTAAATAAAACACTTTAAAAGGATTAAAACGCGTGTAATTGTAAATGTTTTTACATTAGATTTTTGTGTGAAAGTTACATATTTATCTCAGTTAACCCGACGTTTCAAGACCTTTCCAGATCCGCTTTCAGGGGGACTGCTCCCCCTAAAATAATAATGTAACTTTTACGCAAAAATCTATTGTAAAAACAGTTACAATTACACGTGTTTTAATCCTTTAAAAGTGTTTCATACCATCTTATAATTGTAACTTCATAACTATTGAAAGAGGATATAAAAAATATAACTATAATTAATATATAGTATATTAATATATAGAAAACCTGTATAGCCGAGTGGTTAGCGATCCTACCTACTAAGCTAGAGGTCCCGGGTTCGAATCCCGGTAGGTGCAAGTATTTATATGATGAATATAGATGTTTGTTTCCGAGTCATGGATGTCTAAATGTATTTATGTATGTTTATATGAATATATGTATGTTTAAGTAAGTATATTGTATTTAATATATCATTGTCTTGTAACCCATATCATAGGCTATATATGCTTAACTTGGGGCAATATAATTTGTGTAAAAAGTGTGTCAATATTTTTATAATATTTTATATCACACAATCTGAAATTTTTCGTTTCTCGATTTATATGTTACGTAACATTTAATAATATCCATACAATTAACATTTACTACTAACTATGGGCATTATTGAGGGGCATTAAACTAGAACAATCCAGTAGTAACACGAGAGGGAGCGATAACCACGTGCTAGAGTCGATGACGTAGCGACCAATGTGTTCATAACTGGAAGTCATTACTACAAATGTGCTATTGGCCATAATGTTCTATAATTTTTGCGGATTAGAAGTCACCAATATTAATATTTATTATAAGAAATTATACACAGATCTCAAAAAATAAAACATATTATAGACAAAATAAAGCAATTCGTGCGAAATTATTTCCAAACCACTCCAAAATATTCAAAAATGTACAACGTTAATTTTCAAGTTTTGTTCTGCCGGCACTCCCGGAGTGCAACCCGGATGTCATGTCAACTCAGTTTATGTCAACACGCTCAAAAGGTATTGGCGAAATCGAAATCGTGATCAAGACTGGCATTTGAACTCGTTTACGTAAAACTGTGCTTTAATGAACTTAGTTTGAAGTGTCATTGGTGAAATCGGGCTTAATCATCAGTGAACTTATTGTTTTATATGTGTTCAATGTTAGTCATACATTTAAAATGACAGTATTTGGTCACGAATACATACAATTCACTGCTATCGAAGTAAATAGCGAAAATATATAATATTTGTAACAATATGACAGCTACAAGTTGAAGCTATGGAATTCAATCTTGTCCCGAGATCTCGCCTTTGTATTCATACTATCAGGAAGGGAGACATTATTCACACCTCGATGCAAATTCAACATTTTTCGTATATTTTCGCTGGTTATTGAATATTGTCAAGCAAATAATACTCAAATTACTTCAGATAAACACCTAAGCGTACTAGTATATAAGTCTCACGTGAACTTTATCTAAACTATGCACTTTTACGGATTGGAAAAGAGCACACAGGTTGGAACCACTCCAAAATTATCCACTAAAGATATCGCTTTTCAAAGATTCAAATGCGATCCATTTATCGAACAATCGTCGCTCTTTTGATTTACACCCATTTTTTTAAATATCCTTCCCTTTATCTGTGATATTGTATAGAATTACAACTTTAAGAGTTTTTATCTCTTTAAGAAAACAGAATATATAAATATTTCGCAATTCGATTTATCAAAATAATTTCGGCATAATATATGGCACCCACGGCGTATGTTCTACCCGGGGGTCAAATGACTCACTACCCTATACCCCACCTTCACACCGCCCACTAATGCAGTACGCGCTAATTGGCGCTCCACTCAAGTCAGTCTTACCGTGATATTTTAAGACTTTTCGTCCAAATCACTTATTTCAAAAGAAAAATTATTAAAATAATTTAAGTTAATTTTTATCGTCATCATCATCAGCTGGAATACGTCTACTGTTGGACAAAGGCCTCCCCCAAAGATCTTCACGATGATCGGTCCTGCGCTACCCTCATCCAACGTATTTCGGCGATCTTTACAAGATCATCGGTCTATCTTGTGGGGGGCCTACTAACACTGCGTCTTCCGGTAATCACCATTCGAGGACTTTACTGCCCCAACGGATATCTGCCGACGTCAATGTATCTGCCGTGCCAACTGCCACTTCAGTTTCGCAATTATTTGGACCACTTTGATTTTACTACGAATCAGCTCATTTCTGATTCGATCTCTTAGGGAAACTTCAAGCATAGCCCTCTCCATTGCCCTCTAAGAGACCATGACCTTTCTCATCAGGCCTGTAGTTTGCTACACATATTATTAATGGTACATATTATTATGTTAGATAATTAACTAAACATGTGGCAGAATTTGAACGGAAGAGCTGGCCAAGCTGACTTGATCTTTGTCTCTGGTTTTAGAGAACCAAAAATCACAATAATTTAAGTTACACGAAAGTTCAGATACAATTACGATATCAAAAGTTATTGTATTTTCTTGTCGATACAGCTTTGTGTAAATTTTGCAACATATTACACATTCGTACCTTCCAAGCTAAAGTAGAAAAGGGAAATGTTATCTAAATTTGTTTGAATGTTTGAATTATATTTAAGTTTATTAAGCTGCCTATTTCTGCTGTAAAGCAGTAATGTGTAAGCATTATTGAGTTTTGGACTGAAGGGCGTCGTAGCTAGCGAAAGTACTGGGCAAATGAGACTTAACATCTTATATTGTCTCAAGGTGACGAGCGCAATTGTAATGCTGTTCAGAGTTTTTGGATTTTTCAAGAATCCTGAGGGGCACTGGTGCAGTGCGTATCAATTATTGTGATGTTCAGTGATGGTTCACTTGAACGTCCTGCTCGTCTCTTCTCTTACTGTCATAAAAAATAATTATACTAATAATTTATTTTAGTGGTCGATATAGATCTCACTTTCTGTACTTTATCGTATTTTTTACGGTTTAAAATATATCAATAAAGTTGATGGATATTCCATATTCCCCGTCAGAATTGTCACGAACCTATTATTTAAAGTTGATGTGGCGAAATCACAGTTGGCTACATCGTGTTTATCATAATATAGAGGTGTTATTTGAAAAAATAACATAACTCAAAGTTTATTTCAGATATTTTTATTGAAATCGTTGACTCAGAATATACTTGCACATAATATTGCGTGACAAATTGTAATTTATCAATGTGTGCGTTAGCTAGCGGTTTAATAATCTAAATACTAAGGAGCTTATGCCAAGCGTGGCTGACTGTTTACGACTTGTCATAAAAAATTGGTTACAGTATCAATAGATACGCTTTTCTGTTCTATTTTGCTGTATCTCCTTTAGAGATGGTCTTCTCTCTTGCTCGCTTTGTTTATTTTTAGGCTAGTATATTGTTAGTCTATGATTTAAGTACAGTCGTAAAAGCCATTTTGATTCATCAGTAATATTTTTATTCAAAATAGTTATTGATAGTCAAAAAGTAGCATACAATAGAAGATGAATGTTTATTTTATTTATTTATTAATTTATTGACCCACCAACAGCTTAACATACAAAAAAAAACAGTGTAGTCATGTATTTATCTTGCTCTATACATAAGGCGGTATCGAGTCTTATACAAAAATATATTTATTTTTTATATTATGATAGTGCTTTTTTAATGTTATTTCCGACCTAAGAAGAAACTCAGCGAGCTTTTTTTTAAACAAAATTTTGTCACAATGTAATACGTACATTAAAATTTATTATTAGAAGGCCTTAGGGTGTTCGATTAATTCCCAAACGGCGGTATCATTAAGAAAGTAATTTTTGCTAAAGTAACCTTTACCACATAAACGTTTTTTAACAATACTTTTGAATTTTGTAACATTTTAACATTTTCTGGGATCATGTTGCTAAAGCCACACAAACTCTCTTTTTAATAAACGCGGTGTTAAGTTACTCCAAGTTTAAAATTACTTCTCCCTGTCATGTAATTCTGTAGTGACAAAGGTAAAATAAAGACAAAAAGTGTGTTACTTAATAACACATAACAAAAGAATTACTAAATCGACCCCACCGAGTAGTAGGCATTTAAAATTTATGTTTGTTCTTGGTTCTAACATAATTATGATTATCTCAGTTTTTATAAAAGTGACCAGTGTGCTTATGAATATACATAACATTATCAATCATAATATTGAAGAACAGTAGTTAAAATTTTATTGGATTGATGATTTTAACAACATTAAGTCAATGTTCTATAGGTAGGCTCAGAATTGTTTGATGCTAACGGTTCCATCATTATATTCGAATTGAGTATAAAATATCAAGAAAATGTAATTTCTACATCATTGAGCTTAACGATATTAGATCTCTCCCATTTTTTGGGAATTAATTATAGATATTATGGAAAGATATTATATTTAGTAATTCCTGCTTCCCTCGCAGTACAGTTTTTAAAGGTATTTAATTTATAATGGTTTTATTACTTGTTAGTTTTTTATTGACTTAAATAGCACTTGATTTAGTGTTTATATTGTATGTTACTCTTTTGAAATAAGGTTCGGTTTTCCATAGCACAAGCCAATTTGAATAGCCAGATTGGTTAGGAGAAGAAGAACTCATTTCCAGTTTCCTAATCGATCTTCCAAAAACGATATGTGGACGATATTCAGACTCATATGATGCGTATCTTAAAAAATCTGCCAGGTCGACAATAATCCTGTTATTTCTCTGGTGCTGCAAAAGACTACAATAGGCCACCAAGATTTCCTGAAAAGTGACTTGTATGTTTGCTTAGACCACACATTACAACTACGAACTTTATCAACCCTTTGATAACCCTTACTTATGAGACTAATTACACAAATTAAATTTGAAAACAAAATTTATGGTAGCGGGACTCGAACCCGCGATCTATCGCGTTCTGTGCAAGCGCTCTTCCACTGAGCCAACTGTTCGAGTGATGTATCGTTGATAAATCTTGTATGTCTTGTTCAACTCTCAGGTTGTGGCTTCATCTATATCATCCACTTTACAGTTGATAACCTGCTCCACTCCAATATTTGGATATAAGGGATAGTCCCGCATCGTTCATAAATTTTGTTTTCATATTTAATTTGTGTGATTACTCCCATAAGTGAGGGTTATCACTTTAAAAAATAGCAAATTGTTTAGATCATTTTATATTAATGTACCTATGTAACAGTAACAACTTGCAATATAAGAAGTAGAACACTTTAACTTGGAAGCGGTAAGCAAAGTTAGCCTTACTTTAACATGAACAGTGTAGACTAAGCCCCATTGCTTGTTTGCTCATAGTTAATCAACTTTTTATAAAGCCTTTACATAAACAGGGCAGTCATTTGTAGAGAAAACTTCACACACGTTTAGCCTGCACTCGTTTCAAAGTCAATTTGAGTTTTAGCTAAGAAGAAACTGGGTTTTTTACGATTTATAAAGTTAATGTTAACGTTTTACAGCGAGCGAAAAAAATATAGAGTTTTGTAATGATTTTATATTACTACACTGAGTTTCTGAGGTTTCGTTTATAGATACTATTGTCGGCGATTTTTAAAAAGCAACTTTGCTGTTTTTTATATTAATACAATAATTACCCCTCAAAGCTTCTATTTACTATTCGTTACTTCATTATCATTATTTAGTTCTCACTATTATAATCCTAGGTCTTACCTTAAAGCTAAAAAATGGTTGCCTGACAAGTTGGATTTTTTTAGACGTAATTTTTTCGTGATAGTGTCATAAGAAAACATCTTTTTATACGATTGTTTATGACAATTTTTTTGTCAAAATTATAACATAACCGATCCTACTTTTATATGATAATCAAAGAATAATATGCGTTACAACCCAAACGCTTAGGCTACGACGTAATATATACACATCGCACCAAATATATTAGACGACGTGGGGTTCGAATAAGTGCCTCTGAAACTTTGCGGTTTTTATGCAAGCGAAGGATATACTATCGTAAGGGTACACTGATGTTAGGACCACGTGATCATCACCCACCCTTCCACCCACATCTTATGCAACAGCAAAGAAATCACAAAAGAGTCGCCGGGGTTTGGGAAGAGGTAAAAATCAAAATCCGCGTGGAATAGTTTAAGCAGCATTTTCATTTTTAGGATTCTTTGCAAATAATACACTAACAAAATGCTCTTTCCGCTGCTGGTGGCGCACTTCAATCAATTTTTTCGCAATTAAAGGTAGCCTATGTCCTTTTCCAAGCTCTATTCTATCTCTATATTAAATTTCATCAAAATCGGTGGTTTAGCCGTGAAAGCCTAACAAACAAACTTACATTCACATTTATAATATTAGTAAGGATAAGTATAAATTGAATAATACTCCTACTTTAATAATGTTCCAAAGTATTGATAAAAAAATATTGTAATTCAACTCCATAGGAGACTTCATTAAGAAAAGCGTTCTAACAGAGGTAACAATAAGTATTGACAGACAGAGGAAACTTTAACACATAAGTCGTTACATTAGATACGTAACGACCAATATGTCAGTAGCTGGTAGTTGTAAATATACAGAAGGCTGTATTGTTCAACAATGTCGCCGGACTTTGGGCGCACAGCCAGCGATCTAGTTGTTATGATTCAATTAAATTCAATTTGCTTATTGCCTCATAAAGAAGTTTTACATACTTGATATAGTTTTCAAAGCAGCTGTAAAAATATTAATTTTGTCGCATAGTTGTTGTGAATTAAATAAAATCAATTTTGAAATGGAGCTTGACATATTTATTATTTATTTATTCTTTAATTTTCTGCCATTTAATTTGAATATATATTAATTTACTAGCTGACATCATAAATAAAGTACTGTTTTTTATATATAAAATATGCTTCTTGATGAAAATTATTTTACAACTGCCAACCCGTGCGTCACAAAATTTTCTCATAGTAAATGTGTCCATACAAAACAAATATTGGAAATAAAAATAATTATGGGTCCCACATCGAAATAAAAACTATCCTATCTCTCAAGTTGGACTAAGCTGTACTCCATGAAGTAATCCCCATTAAGATCCATTCTTTAGTTAAGGAGTTCACTTGAAACAAACATCAGGACACTGGATTTATTTAAATTAAGATTTATTTGTTAAGCGACTACAAAAAGAAGGAGGTTATCAATTCGATCGGTATTTTTGATGTATGTACACCGATTACTCTGAGATTTATGATCTGATTTACGTAATTTTTAGTTCGATGCAGAATAGATGCCATTTGGTCCCATAAAATTTTTACATAGTTTGGCCCAGTAGTTTTCTAAACATTTTATGAACATTTTTATGAAAATTTTTGTTTACCTCGATGGTATAATTGTTTTTTGTGTACGGCTTTTTTAGGAGTTTACATTCAGGTTGATTATATATTATTATATAAATTAAAATACTATTATTTGTATGTGCTACATATTGATAGCTTTAAGTTCGGTGCCAAGCCAAATGTAATATATAATATATGGTAAGTACCTAAACTCGCCACGCGTGACTTTGAGTGGGATAGCTTCATCTAGAACAAAACAACCCAAGCGGACAGAAACGCGTGGCCAGACAACCTTAAGAATTACAGTAAGTAAACTGTTTATAATATTAAGTTTTATTTTGTTTAGGGCTTGTATTTTATTAATATTAAAGGTAAAGGTGTATTAAATTAATTTTTTAGTTATTTGATACTTTTCAGTTTTTGAAGTCGGTTTTTTTAAGGGTAGTTTTTTTTCTCTGTACTATGCAATACAAAAAGAACGAGGTATTTATTACGATAACTGTAGATCAAGTAATAATAAGAGCATAGAGAATATTTTCCTTCAAAAAACCAAGATAGTTTAACCTGTCTGTAATGTCGATGATAACTAATTTATACTGGCGCCAAAAAAGTATTTTTGTTGTGGTATAAAAATCAAATTTTTCCTCGATTATAGAATAAAAAGCACAAAATATCACAGAATAGAAAACATAAGTGAAAATTGCACTAAATGGCCTTACTTTTAGTTGGCAGTGTCAACAAACTCGCAATTTGAAAATTATAAAATGAATTTGTAATAGTTACGCAGACAACATTATCCAAGAAATAAGTATTATAGCAACTAACGAATGTAGCTATTATTTTAAATAACAAAATGAAAAGCGATATTTTCCTAATAAATTAGAATGAAATTTAAAAGAGTGACTGAAAGTTACGTAAAAGTTTATTAGATGTTTTCCAATTAAAATTAATAACCACTCACAAACAACTTCCATCTGAACAAGAGCCTCGTGAATCATCAACTGATGAAATGATCAAACACCGCTTTAGGGCTATCACAAACTATAACTAATATAAGCCCTGGAACACCGGTCCTGGTTTTTTGGAAGAATCTTGAATAAATATAAATATTCGCGCATATCATATACAGCTAGTATAGCCCAGCAAACGTTGTATTGCCATTGAAGTAATAAAAAAATTCAATACTTAAAATTTTTGAGGTATAAAAAATGGATGATAACCTACTCCCAGACCTAGTTATTATGTTCGATTGCCATCTCACCTTTTGCAGATCTGTGGATGAAACATAATAATAAAAAAAACGCGATACAAAAATAGGTGTGGATCGTAGACGGCTGAAAATCTGAAGTTGTATGGATTTATTTATGCTGAATCATAATTAAATTAAAATAAATAAGTTTGTCAAAAAAATTAAAAAAATATATTAAGGGGCCACCCTTATTATTTAGGGTATGAAAAGTTAATGTTGGTCGATTCTCAGACCTGCCCGATATGCACACAAAATTTCATACAAATCGGTTCAGCCGTTTCGGAGGAGTTTGGTAGCACCGGTAAACACACGGTAAGCACGGGCCACGAGAAATTTATATATTAGACATAATTTATTCACAGTTTACTTACGTAACCTTTGTAAACTTTGGCAACAAATTATCGATACTTATAAAAAAAATAAAAAATATTTTATTTCGGACAGATTATATCATCCATAGCCAATTTTGCATTAAAAAAGGTATACAACATTACATAATTAGATAACATTAATTAGTAAAAAGAAATTTTATATAAATTAGAATTAAAAAGTATAAATTAAAATTACAAATGGAAAATTAAAAATATTAAAAATAACATTATTATATAAGAAAAAATTTTGGTATATTTCGGTGGTAATGTTTTACCGTTTTCAATATACAATTTTTACAATTATTATATAATCTCGTCAGTCTTTATCATGTCGATTAACCAAACCAAGTCACTCGTCATTGAGGCTTATTTCTTTGAAATAGACGAACTACTTATTGTTGTATTTAGTGAAATAAAACGTGAGCACTTTATTTTTTTACTGTTTAAGTGCAGATTATTCGTCTCAAACCAACGCACTAACTTTGAGAGTATATTGTTTGCCTCGTCATCAATATCTGCACGTCGCTTCACTGTGTGTAAAAGTAAGTGAAGTATCATCAGCAAACAATACAATGAATGAATGAATGAATGAATGAATGAACGAATGAAAACTTTATTAATAGCAAACACAAACCACACAGAATAATAAAAGTAAAAAAGAACTTACAGAGGTAAAAAAAAATTAAGAACTAATAACATAAAAATAATACAAATGACAAAAAAAAAAACAAGTATACATATAATATTATAGGAATTGTCTTAATTTAAAAGTACTGTGTAGCAGTTATTGTTATTAAAAGGAGCTGACTCAGCGTCATGCTACGTTGGTATAATACCAACACAGCGCTGATTTTCAGCAGCCCCTTGGTGACCCATTGAGTAACCACTATTGTTAAATATTTTTTGTTTTATTAAGGGTTCCACTAACTTATTTACTTTTAAAAGATGAAATTTGGTACTACCGTTCAGAAATTAGGTACATAAATATTAAAATAATTGCAGTTTTAAAAATATTGGCAACAATACAATCTAAAAGTTTGATCCCATTATGTATTATTAATTGATATATCCTAATAAAGTCAGACTTATGCACACTATTTATGAGCATATACGTTATTAATTAAACAGACATAAGAATAAGGTTTTTAACCTTTTTCCGACAGTCTTTAAGCTGCAAAACGGTGGTGGTATATCATTCCAGCACTTGGTGGCACTGTACCTAAAACTTCCTCTTAAAGAGGCGGAATGATGGAGTGGGACTGATAGGACATTGAAAGCGGACCTTGTTTCAAAATTTAACTGGCTGCGCTGACCTAGCCATTTTAATTTATTATATAAATATGTTGGCGTTTTTGTCATAATAATACCAAAAAGAAGCGAAGCTAAATGAAGTCGTCTTCGAGCATCCATATTTAAAATATTTGCTTCTTTGAGGTATGGAGAAATGTGTTGTCAGGCCGGATAATCCAGCAAAAACGAGCACATGCATTTTGTACTCTTTGTATTGAATTTCTTGTTCTACCAAGCAACCTCGGACCATACACTCATGGCATATAATCTCATGGCTATCATCTACCATAAACGGTAAATCGTTAATATATATAAAAAACAAGAATGGGCCGAGGATAGAACCCTGCGGAACACCTATTCATACAGGTTTAACCAAGGACCGTTTGCCGTTTATGTTGACTATGTGAACTCTTTCACTTAAGTATGATTTTAACAGATTTACGGCCGTATTTTTAACTCCATAATGCTATTATTTAAGGAGTGAAGTTCCATGGTGAAGGCAGTCAAATGTTTTGTAAAAATCTCAAAAAATGCGTTATGCATTCTGTGACTCTTCCCAGATATCAAAGATGTGTTAAATGAGCCCAATACCTGCATTAATTGTTGATAAGCCTCTAGTGAAAATAAATTGATTATTATACAATAATTTACATAAATGCATTTGTAGTTGCTTAAGCAAAAATTTTTTAAAAATTTAGATGATAAGTGACCGCTGCCACATTATCTGTAAAATTAGAGGTATCACAGGAGCGTTTCCGATCTTTAAGAATATCGTCCTGGAAAGAAATCAAAGAGTGATCATATACTGATAGAACTAATTATGATCTTATTGGAAACCTCTTCCCTTTTAACATCTGCACAAATCACATACCAAAATATTTAGTTATAAACACAAATGGCCAGTATAAAGTTTGCACTCCACAGTAATTATTTTCATCGCAGTGAAATACAATAGATAGAGCTTCACAAATCCGATTATATTGCTCGCAATTCTATGTAATTAAAGTTTCAAATTGAACACATATTGAATGCATAAATATTCGATTAATTTATCTGTCTATATTGATGAATGGATACCAGATTAACAGAATCAGGCAATGAAGTCAAAATAAAGTCGATATTTTAGTTACTGATTTGTGTGTCCCTATGCTTATTGACTGTTGTATCTTAAAATAATAAAACCCAACATGTATTTATTTTATTCTATACAATCTTGCTATACATGGCCTTGATTTGAAAATTTCGACGAAAAACGCCGTATCTGTGTACAGAATATTGTTGGATTTACACCACGATAACGTTTCATCAAAAAATCGTTCACATCAAGGCCTCATTCTGAACGAATTTTTGACAAAAAACTCAAGAAATACCACCGAGCACCTTGTTCAAGACTACTTCTTTCTTTTTACTAAACTGAAATTAGGCACCCATTTTTATTCGGCAGAATACATAAAGATGAATTTGCGACGAGAACTAAATTTAAGTGACGCGACGGTGACAATTGACTTAACGGAAAAAGCGTTTAAAAATGTTTCGATAATTTGATTATTCGCTGTCGTAAGTGTATCGTTTCTGAAGAAGCATATAAATTTTGAAGGCAATAAATTATAATGAATTCTATTTTGTGTATTATTGATAATATTTTCCTGGTAATGTTTTGACGGAGTAGTAGTATATTAGATTATTTTTATTAGATAGAGGGGGTGAGGAGAGGAGAGGAGAGATTTGGCGAAGGGCATATTATAATGTCTGTCATATAAATATTCTGCAATGTTAAAGTGCTGTAAAATAATTACGAAAGTACCTATATATTTCAAACTTAAAAGTTGTAATTGTAAAATCTGTAAAATAGTGGTTTGTGTTCAAATACTATTTTTATTTTCTTTGACTGTTTTACAAAAGTTTATTGTCTGATTATAGCTTTCATCGCGTCCTTCAGCGAAGAATCAGCTCCCATTGCACTCTCGACACCGGTCGTTCAACCGGGTTAGTCGGTAGTGCGAAACCCTGCTGAAACCAATTTGACAAGTGTTTCGCCCCTAAGCGAGGCGGAAGCATCCTCAGGAGCTGTTGACTCGTTGAATTTGTAAGGAGATCGCCGGTGCGCACTGTATGTAGACTAAGAAAAGTTAAACTTAAAAACACTAAAGTTATTTATTTAGAGCATTGAAACTATATTAATTTATAATAAATAATCATAATTATTTGTCTGTAGCCTGTGAAAAGCTAATAAAATGAATGTATGACTGGTGCCTCAGGGTCCGATAGCCCGAGGGCATCATAATTGCAGTAATTGGGTTCAGCAAGGGTCAGATAGTCATGACACCGATTTACATCGCAGGCTCATATTAAATTACTGATCGTACGAGCGTAAACCATACACCATCGTTCATTACCTACGCTCGAGCATTTCTAATAGAAAAAATACTTTTTACATTTCAACAAAATTGAAACATGAGTGATGATAAAAATCAGATCATTCCGTTAGACGTAAAAATAGTTAATAAATGAATGTTGCTAACCGCAAAATTCGAGAACGCCTCGACCAATTTGGATTTTTTTTGAAGTGGTTCTTTTAATATTAAAAAAACTACGCGTGTTTGGAAGGTAGGTATGATTTAAAACAAAAGTTTCTTGGATGTCAATATTATAAAGATTTTGACATCTTTTGTGTTCTGGGAAATACAATGGATGTCCTGCATACATAAAGATCCTATCCTATCTTTAAACATAAAAATGTAACGTTTTAATAATTAATAGTTGAGCTTGTTGGACTCCTGTAATACCTACCAAGAAATCGAGGAAAATATTTTCATAACATCGCTCCTCACTTATAACACTTTGTTTAGTGTATTACCGTTTTTTTTTATAACAAGTATAAGTATTATCCTGACTCTAAGGACTAAAATATGATTTTTTTAGCCCTCAACTTAAAAAAATATTACATTATTACAAAGAATTGTTAAAAAACGTTTGTGTTGTAAGGGTAACTATAACATAAATGGCTTTCTTAATGATACCACAGATTGGGAAAAGAGCGACCGCCCTCAGGCTATTGAATAATAAGTTTAACCGTACAATATTATTTTGTTAACATATTTTTTTGATGAAAAAAAAGCCCGCTGCGTTCGTTGTGCCCATTCTTCTCAGGTCTGAGGCATTCGTCTTGGAATGGGTTGTAGTTTTTGACTTTCAATAAGTGAGGTCACATCCTATTTTCAATAAAAGTCTGATACTATCCTTCTTTTTGAAAAGTCATTTTCCAATAACATTTCCTATTATAAAGAATCACAGAGCGAATAGTTATTTAAAAGTAGCAACTAGTTTGCGGAGTCTGTGCCAGAGCCCGGGTCCGTTATTGAAGCCGATATCGTGTTTAGTTACTACTTGATTATGTTTTGATAAAATCAACCCGTTCAGTCAATGCTTTTGCTTGTATATTTTTATAAGGCTTTTTGAAATAATACAGTACTGATTTATGTTGATATGGTAAGTTATTTAAAATTTGTGTGCGTGGTGTGTATGTATTATTATTTTTACTAATCATCTTATCGTAATTTGGAAAATCATCAAAGAGAAGGAGATGATTAAGCTGTACACCTAGTCTTGCCATAACTACTGCAACAAAGAAAAAAAATCTATTACAAATAACATATATTACTATTAAAGTGTGTTAGTTTAATGCATAAATATAAAACAATTTAAAATATTGAAAGCTTATTCGAAGTGGTCTTCATTGGCTGCAATACAGTCCTGTAAACGTTGAGGCGAGTTATCAATAGAAGCACGCACTCTTTCCATGGGAAAGTTCTCTGAAAATCGTACGGATTGTTCTAGGGACTCCGAATTTTCATGGCGGTTAGAGAAAGCCGTACCCTCTAAAACTGACCATAAACCATCAATCCAGCGGATTAAGATCGTGATCTATACGACGGCCAGTCTTCAGCTCTGATGAAGTCCGAAACCGTTGTTTCCAACCAAGACTGCGTATCCCGAGCATTAAGACCCGGCGCGGAGTCTAGCTGGAAGGACCATTCTTGGTTATTGAACTTGGTTGTTAAGGGGCTTCACTACCATCTCAAGAATGGTATCTTGATACAGTTGTGTGGATGTTTTTAAACTTTTTTCACAAAAGTATGGCTCAATCTCTCCTTCATAGCTGACCTTCCTTCAAACCATAACTGAAGTCGGATAGTGCCCACGTTGCACTCTGTCGACTAATTGGGAAGCATCCTTAGAGCTTTGAGCATAAATACGGTCTTTTTGTTTGTTAAAATGCTGCTCAATTGTAAAAACTTTCTCATCCGTAAACAAAATTTTACTGTGACATCCCTTTGCGTACCGCTTCACTAGTTGTTTCGATTTTGACCAGTGAATGACCAGTACATCTCTTATAGGCTGCAAATCCTAAGTCTTCTATCTCTTCGAATAAAAGGGGAAAAAATTATTATCTTCTAAACTACGCAAAATCGTAGAACATAGATAGGGGTGATTCGGATACTCATCACCATGAGGCTTTCAAATTTTAGCTTTGGACGTCAACTTCTCGGCCACTCTGTATATATATATATATATATATATATATATATATATATACTAGCTGCTCCCGCTATTTTGTAAGGAAATAAATTAAACAATAAAAAAACAAGAGGCCATAAACCATTAAGGATAAATTTCGCATCGAATGGTAGTTTCATTTGAATACGATCAGTGGTTTAGGCGTGAAAGAATCTCAAACAAATTTTCATTTTCACAACCATTTTCATTATATAGATATAGATATAAACCTTTAATTGAATGTCAAACAATTACAATTATTTTATATCTATACGGAAAAACTATTGTCAGATCAAGAAAAGAAAATAATTATTTTTTATTAAAAGTCGGGACAAACGGATGTGTATATAGGTTAGCATTGATTGGCCACTACTTTAACAAAATATGTAGACTAAATAATATAATAGTATAAAAAACTAATAGACACGCTATTATGAAAATTATATAAATTAACATAAATCTTATTTAGCAAATTGAAAAATTTGTAAATAGTTTTATCAAAATAATGTATCGTCATAATGCCTTAAGTTACACTTAACTTAAACTTAGATTAAGGATTGGTCTCCGCTGCACTCCAACGGAATACCATACGGAATACCGGCACCTATTAGATGTTTGTGTAGATCTTGACACTCAATGGCATCTTTAAAATTTTGTAACATACGCTCCGTGTTATTTTACAATGAAATTAATAAAACCCAAAACACTTTCTGATGATATCTTTATCTTTCGATATAGATATAGTGCTAATACAACATTAAACATAGTAAATACACTTACAATTCACGGGCATACTAAAATATTTAATTATGAGTACAAATTGATGCTAACAAAATAAATTCTTAAATGAGAACATAAATCAAAATATTAATTCAATTAACCGAAGCACAATTATGTTTTGTGTAATGCGGTGCACACAGACTAATTGAATAATTGAAATATGTTGTAAGTACTGTTTTATTTAATAGATATAACTCAAACAATGGTCTTCAAATTGGAGTGGCCATTACTGGCGGTGCCTGTAAGTAAGTGGTTAACGATATCATTGAAAGCAAAGTTTCTTGGAAATGGAAAATAGGAATGTTGAGTTGTTCATTTTGCAGTTGTTTCATCATCATAAGGCGGAAGATGTCCACTGATGTAGAAAGGCCTCCTCCAAAGATCTCCACGATGATCGGTCCTGCACTGCCCTCCTCCAAACAATTCCGGTGATCTTGACCAGATCGTCAGTCCATCTCATGGAGGGCCTACCATCACTGCGTCTTTCGTTGTTCATTGAGTGATATGTCCCAGAATGTACCAATTATTGCAGCTAGCTATAACTTTTAAGTCACATCTCCGATATATTGAACATTATTTCAAATATGATATTATATTGTTTTAATAATAATTCAAGTAATCATTAGTTTTTATTGAACTTTACATTTGATATAAAATATGAAAATTGGTCTAGCTGACACTAAGCGGAACCATCTGCCCACAATAATGATAGTAAAAAGTTATGGGTCGGTACCTACTGCGTAAGTCAGTGTTAGTCTAATTCCTAACCATCAGATATATTTGAAGCGTTAAAAGCATAAAGTAATATACAATTTGTTATTTAAAGTATTTTTCCTCACTTCTGGGATTTACAACACAAATGAAATTTGTAAGCAAAATTTATGAACGCTGCGGTACTCGCACCCGCGCCTCTTTCGAATTGGAACGGGTGGCTCAGTTGGTAAGAGCGCTCTAACGGAAACCGAGAGGCGCGGTTTCGAGTCTCGCGTCGTCTATTTTTGGTTACAAATTTAATTTGAATAATAATGCAATAGTATCGTATAAGTCAACAAAAATAATCTGACTGGTAACATATCAAAAAACGACCTCAGAGGTATCTTATGCGTATAATGATATACGTTTCTCCCGTAATGCGAGTGTCCCCATCTAATGTGCCTGAAATCAGACTAGCTGATGCCAGTGCACACTGCATACAGTGTATAGGGTACACTGTATGTAGTACCCTATACACTGTATGCAGTGTGCCAATTTAAATGAAGTTTGCATAATTTTTTTATTTGCAAATGCAGTTTATATCAATGGTGGAGGTTCTTGTTGTAGTTTGTAATAAGGTCAGCAAAACAACTCTCAGTAAGCATAAGTAAAAAACGATAGAAATATGTTCATTTTTATTTTTTGCATGCAGTACATGGTTGTTTAACTAACTTAACCAGGAGTAAGATGACCGCTATCTACAAGGCGATTTTTTTTTTGTCAGGCTAATATTATACATTTAGTTATTTTTGAATCTATCGAGCAAAACTTTAAAAAAAAACATTATTATTGTATCAAAAACGACAGATCAAATAACCAACTTAAAAAATATATGTTTACTATGTAATATATAACAAGAAATAGTATATCATGACAAAACATAAAAATAATTGGTTAGTTGTATTAAGTCTACATAATTGAAAAAAACCTTTTTTTCAATTCAGATTGGCATTTTCTCTTTAGCATAACAGAAAAGAAAACTGCTGTTAAAAATGCACTAGTAAATTTTTAACGCGAGGATTATCGGTTCCATAAACTAAATTGTCTATCTATAATCTTTCCTCAAATTAGTACGCTGTTATAACCAGTTAAATATTAAATCATGTTATTATTTTTATATGAATTAAATAAATTATAACAAACAATAAAATCACTGTAGCGCTCACTTGCCGACGCTACAAATTGGATTTGTTCTCGGCGTTGCATCTATCTCGACTCTCGGCAGACGATAACAATATATTCTTCACTTGTCTTAATAGAACTAAAAGCTTGTTTAACAAATTTACTTCATTCATCAAAGCGGTCAAGTGCGAGTCGCAAAGGATCCTATACCATCTTATTATTTATACGTAAGTTGTATCTCTACTCTGTGGTAAAAGATATAATAAACGGAAGGACTAAGGAGCTATGATTTCACGTGTTTAAAGTGTATTGTAAATGGAGTTAGAATTTTAAAATAATGTAAATATTATATAATTGATGAAATTGAGAATTTGTTTAAAGCTATACGTTAAATTCACATCACTATCCAGTCTAACTTACCTTACAGATATACGCACAACATACAGAAAAATATTTTCTTTTATATTTTATCATACTATATCCTATAAAATTATTGTATGTAGCTTATATTTCACATCTGAAATAAAATAATATATGTACATATGTATATGTATACATGTTACCCTTATTTAAATATGTACTGAAAATTCAAAATAAATCCAATATAGTAATACCTTACTATTATCTTATAAAAATAAACCAAGTCCTGATAGTCAAGTCAAATGTTTTTATGAATACCCTCAACTTTATCAATGACTGCTCAAATACTAAACAGTATTAGATTGTATGATCGACATATGTTATTTATTTTCTCGTCGAACTGTTACAAATTGTCTACGGAAGTGAATTGTTATATAAGTTTTTATGTACTGAAGTAACAGTAAAAAACAATGTCTCTGGAAGTAACTAGTATTGTAAATAATTAGCAGCCGTTTAATATTATATTAAATTTGTTTTTATATTTAGTAATTCTCTTACTATGTAATCACGTGTTAAGGTGTGTTGCCACCTTTTTATGAATTCATGTCATTAAGTTGGTAGTATAAGATTTTACTTGTTATTTATGGTAGTAGATGGTAGTGACGGTCACAAATTGCTGCAGTTTAGAGAGGACTGAGGGGTTCTCTGGAAGTAGTCGCAGGTGGCGGAAGTGCTAGTCACCCGACTGTCCTAGTGAAATATATCTTTAATGCATTACTGTGCTCTTAGAATAAAAGTATTAAATATATGTTCTACTGGATTTATCAAGAAGTTTCATTACACAATCGACCTCTCTGAACTTCTTTCACGTTGTATTTAAAAAATATATATATTAATTTTTTATCTATACTAATAATATTATAAAGCTGCAGTGTTTGTTTATTTGTTTGAACGCGCTAATCTCTGGTACTACTGGTCCGATTTGAATGATTCTTTCAGTGTTGGGTAGTCCATTTATCGAGGAAGGCTATAGGCTATGTTTTTTTTTTCAAAATTAGGGATCCGTAATAAAATTGCTATTTTGTAACACAAGGTGTAAAATCGAAAACCTATTTTTGCGTGCGCTGCAAAAACTATTGACAATAGAACAAAATGATGTACAGGCTATAATATAGGCAATATTTTATTACTTATAAAACTATCGCGTGAATTATACTTTATATGGCAAAACAACGTTTGCCGGGTCAGCTAGTTATGATATAATTTTATATGTTATTGAATGAAGAGATGGCTGGTCACTTTTACAGTATTCTGACGGTAAAAATGTTATAGAAACGCTAAAATCGTTTTTTTGATACAAATGTCTTACTGACAGTTATAGGTAGCCCTTCATCAGTATCATCCGCAAGATGTTACGGTTGGTATTAGTAGAAACAGTTACCAAATAGTAAGGGGCGTACCAAAAAACGATCCGTCTATTGTTTATACACACAGAAACGTGAGCGATAATAGTTATAAAATACAGTCTTAAAATTATGAGCAATACTGTAAATACAACTCAATGAAATCTTGTAGTTTTACGGAAATTTATTATCAAAGTTATTTGGAAAACACCAGAGGACTACCTACTTTTAGAATAAGAATAATAATAATTCAACCGCGTCTCATCTTAATTTCCCTTACTTTTTAATTCTCTATTACATGAAGAGGAATCTTGAATGTCGGCAAAGCTCAATAATATCCCAATTTGCATAACATATAATTAAGGTGGTTACGTCGAATTGCTGATGGATTTCACGGTCCTTACACTGCCCATAATAGATAGGACGTCGATTTCATGTGTGGGTAGGTAATGTTAGTGGGTAGTTAACTGAAGGTTACATAATTTGTCACTGTAGATTCATATATATTGGTGTATTCCAAATAAATAACCTCTGTTATACCTACGATAAGTTCAATATACATTTATACTTTGCTAGCCTTACATACATTTATATATTATTTTCTTATGGTATATAACTTTTATTAAAGAATTACTTATATATTAAACATAGTCATATATATGTTGAATTATAGAAAAAAATGCCTGCTATAAAAGTAGAAAGCTGAAATTATTACAAAAAAAAAAAAAAAACATATTGCTGTGGAGATACATGAATGTTTAAAAACTAGAAATAGGCGTTTAAAACGAAAGTAATTATATTTACATGCTATTTATAATATCATAAGTGAATACTTATATTATTCTGTCGGTATTTTTTAACTTTTCAAAGTTGTCAATAGCCAGTTGATGTTTGTATCTAAGTGTCAACGATATTTAGAATCGGTCTCAGTGCTTTCGTGACAATAAATCCGACTGAATGGCCGTTGGCAAGAATTCACTTGGAATGCGCCCAAATTTAAATGACCTCTTTCGAAAATCATAAAGTATCTATTATGTATGATTAAGGGTAATTGTAACTTTCTACCAAACTCAGAACGCTAATACTGAGTACGCAGCTTATGTGCGGCAAATAATGATAAACATTCAATTCAATGCAATATCACTTTATTCATTTTGATCAAAGAAAGAACGAAGAAAATAGATAGTCTCTTGCTGTTAGACAACCATGACAAGCTACGTCTAACACTCGCTAATTGTATGACACTTTGTGTTAGTGTGCGTGAATTGCTCAAAATAGAGGTTAGTTCTAAAGTCTATTTTTTTCGACGTTTTCCCAGCTGTCATAGTCTATCTAGATGTATAAATTATCTAAGAAAATAAAACTTATTTATGAATGTTAAAAGTAATACAGATTACCATTTACCACCACTTCGGAAATGGTTTGGTTTTAATGAGAAGAAGTGGCGAAACATTCATTGCCGATCTTTTTAAATCAACATTTACAGCTTGATCGTTTTACGGATAGTTTTAATAACAATATATGTTTATACATATAAATATGTTTATACAAATAAATAAATAAATACTGCTGCCGACAGACAGCAATGGCATGGTCGCTATGTGGTATTGGAGGTTCTGGTATTAAATGATTAGTCTGACTGCGACTATAAGCCCGTCTATTATACTAATCAACTGCTAATATACTAGTTGGAGAGATGAGTGTGTGCATATATTGTGTATATAGTTAATACACACTATATATCAATCAAATTATATCATAAATATATTATGTGTAACGATAATAATGTGTTTATGTTACATTTCAGTATGTTCGATCCCTTTTCAGAGAAATACCGTTTGGGAGGACTATAAGACCTACTACTGGATTTTTAACAATTTGAACTGCCGAAAATTCAGAATGATGTTGGTGCATCAGACTAATAGATGAAAAGCAATAGTTCCTAATATGTGGGAGGATCAGCACTATTGTTGCGACCGGTGAAATTTACTGTGTCGCTCTAGTTGCGACACAGTTTTTACAACACATAAGCCCATTTAGATTTACCAAGTGACCGCGATATAACTTGAAGTTTCAAGGCCATTCCATATACAAGAAAAGGTCTTAATACGAAATACTGCGAGTCAATGAAGTGGGTTTTGTTACTGTCTTGACATCTGTGCATGCGCAGTAGCCTTCTGGAGTAAAGACTAAAGAGGTCGAAAAAAATTTGAACTGACGTTTGTTGTCCATCATAACCCACATAAAACAAATCTGGGAAGACGACAATTGTATATTTACAGTAACCTAATATATAATGCAGCCAACGGCGAGAATAAACATACAACAACAGACTTTATTACAATGCAAGAAAACAGTTAAAAACTGGCTCCATAGGCCGAATTTCCATGAGACCGAGAATTTAATACAATAAAACATCTCAATAAATATATACAAATTATAATAAAATATTATCTAAACACTATCACACCCTATTACACACACACAAACACACATATTCTTAGAAGTTATACTTTAATTTAATTTTAGTTTAAATTTCGCTTTTATTCATATTTTTATTTTATTTTATCTGATTTTGATAATTTGATTTGACTATGTTGATAATTATGTTTGGTACCGAGAAGTCACTGACAGCTAAAACACAGTAATCCATCTGCCTGTATTGTATGTAAATAATTAATAATATAATTTAAAAACATAATTTTCGCTTGTAATACTATTATTTATTGATATATTTGGGGAATATAGTTATTATTGTTATTATTACCTGATCCTCTAAAGAATGGCCGTGATGGAATACAAGTATCCCCAGAGAGAGATGAGCTTAGTTTAAATGGACTTAGTGTATGAGCTTAAATCGTCGACTAAGTTCGCATGTTTCATTCCGAGCGTAAGCCGGTGTTTTGTTTCCTACTGCGAGTTCATCAAGTACTTAAGTTTAAATAAAAGATCATTCACAGTGAGTTTCATTTCAATATTTATTACACGCATCAAGGAAGTGAAAGTTCTCGTGGAAGGAATTCACAGATATATTAAGTGTATAATTACACTTGCGTTATATGTATTAAGTGATATATTAAGTGTATAATTACACTTACGTTGTTAAAATGATTGTAATGCAAACTTTGAATGCATAATGTACAATACATTCTTTTATATAATTCATTAACACAAAATATAAAAATTGTATTCGTTAAAATAAATGACGAGTGAAATATTTGATACAAAGTGGTCGCTCTTCAACAATCTACGAAGTGATATTTAGTGTTGTTCACAGCACTTGTCGCGGTCCACTTAACTCACTTATTATTGTAGGGCCGCGCTGACAGGGGCACCAAAGGAAATGAAAATACATAAAACATGCAAAAGTTAAAGAGTGTCAAAGTCGTTTCAAAGTCGGTGCTAAACCTTATTGAAAATAATTTGAATTGTTTTCACATTGATTTGATCGGCTGCAGTTTTTATGGTCCTTTAAACTGTACACCAGAACCACAATAGTTCAGCTGCATTCAGATGTTTGATATCTTGACTGTTGCTTCTCAATATACTCTTAATAATGTTATGTTTGTACGTAGGCATATAAGTGAATTTGCTATAAACTGCCATAACTATAATGTAATAACCAGGAACATAAATAAACTTATAATACCTACTCGGCTAAGTCGAGTAAGTCTTTTGTGGATCGATGCTTTAACAACAAGATCCCAGATGTCCAAAACAAATGTATTACGAAGTTCAAAAGAATTGTTCAAAAACGTTTGTGTGGTAAAGGTTACTTACTATAACAAAAAGACTTTCTTAATGATACCACAGATTGGGAATGGAGCGATCGCCCTCAGTCTATTTAAAAATAAGTTTAATTGTACAATATTACTTTGCAACCATATTTTTTTATGAAATAAAAGAAGCCCGTTGAGTTTGTTGCGCCCGTTCTTCTGAGGTCAGATGCATACTTTCTGGATTGTTGTTTTTGACTTTTAATAACTGATATCAGATACTATTTTGAATGAAAATATTAGAATTTGATATGATTCTACGTGCATAAACAATGGACAAATATTGCTAAAATTTAGCTAACTTCGTATTTATAGCTTTGGATCGTTCATTTTCCACAGACTGAAACTGAAGTGAGATTTTTTTTTATTGTATTCTTTAGTTTTCAGCGTAATGCTTTCTATAATTGGGATATTAAATGAACACACGGGTAAATAGGCGGTTCATGGAAAAAGAAGAAGCAATGCACGCATTGATCGTAATGGTTATACCCTGGGACTAGATTGTGATTATTTTATAGCGATAGAAATGACTGTACAATATTGTATATTTTTATTGAAAAGAGCGCAAAAAAGGAATACTGGGAGAGTTTCTTGCGACGCTTCTTCTCTCTCAGAGTGCCATTTGTTTCCGAAGCGATAGTAGTATCTAGTATATTAGAAATGACATCAAAAAGAATTCTAAAGGAATCAATTTTGAGAAAATAAATGCCTTTTATGCCTTTTTATGCTTTTATGCCCTGTCAAACATGGATTGTACGTTTTGACTTTATTGGATAAGGATTATCATTACCATCTTGTAAACCCGTTATGGTTTAAATTTTAATATTGTATTCAATGGTGTATGGTCATTTCATTAATAAAATTGTGCGGTAAAAATCATTAAAATACATTTAGTTTCAAAACTGATTCTTTTGGAAATATTTTCGATGTCAGTAAAAGCATTATCATCGCTTTGGAAACAAATTAAAGCAGATTCAAATTGGAGCGGTTATTTCTAATGTTGATTACTAACTGTGCAGTTGAAAACAATATATCTCACAAACAAAAAACATAAATATTCGTCTGCGTAAGCAATGAGAATGGAATGGGACACTATCACAGGTATGCTCTCTCTTACTAAAGCTGTCACTATTTCTTTAAACACATTAGGTACACTGCACACCTACATTGGTGGGGCAATATAAATTTAAACTATACGTTTAAAATCTAGTTTTAAGGCTACAATAGATTGGCCTGTGGCTCTTTTTTATGAGAAAATATGACAAGATAAGAAAGACATATCAGTGGGTGGCTCCTTTGCACAGGATGCCGGCTAGATTGTGGGTCCCAAGCATTGTATGTGCAAGTATTTTTGTGTTTCGGTCAAAAGAGCGCCGTAGCTAGTGAAATTTTCGAGCAAATGAGACAACTTCTTCTTAACATAAGATCTTATGTCTCAAGGTGACGAGCGCAATTGTAGTGTCTCAGAGTTTGTGTAGACGGTCATCTGATTGTAAATGATATTCCCTACTCA
This sequence comes from Leptidea juvernica, assembly GCA_949711755.1. NCBI lineage: Eukaryota > Metazoa > Arthropoda > Insecta > Lepidoptera > Pieridae > Leptidea > Leptidea juvernica. Next base: position 9,374,997 of record CATIXQ010000029.1, on the reverse strand, counting down.
TAACAATGCAGTTCCGCTGAGGATTCTTGATTGAACTCAAAATTATTCTGAGTGGTATTGCATTTGAGCTTGAGAAATAAGATGATAGGTCATATTACTGCTGGAATGTGGTGGTACTTGCTTCTTGCTTGCTACGTTTTGCTTCTATATTTACTTCAAAGACAGTCAACTCAGGTGGTCTCTTGTCATTTAACAACTGGGCAACAGCTGGTATTCAAAGGAGCAGACAACGGTTATATGAACTATATAGTGAGAGATCATCAAGTAATCATGATGTATCTTTCCTTGTATATGTGAAAAAATATTCAAAATTATTTAAGAAATTATGTACTATTGCTAAGTCAATGCATATTAGAGAAATAATTAAAAATGCTTCAAATAAAATAAAAATGACTTGGAAAGTTATTAACTGGGAATCTGGAAGAGCGAAAGACTGCAAGTCTGAATATAATCTAATAATAAACAATACTAAAATCCACTCTGAGCAGGAAGTAGCTTCTGCTTTTGAGAATTTTTTTTCTGACATTCCAGTTTCCATCTCAGGCACCCTTGTCTCCTCCACCAGTGTTGCCGAGTCACTTCTTTTGGAAAATGTTAAGGAATGTAAACAAAATTTCAAATTCAGTGTTGTTAGCCCAGCAAAAATAATTAACACTTTCAGATCCTTAGAAATGTAAAAAAATGCTAATATATGGGGCATATCTGTAAAAATAATAAATTCTGTTATTGACGTCATAGCACCATATCTAGCACTAGTTTTTAATAGCTGTATTGAACATGGCGTGTTTCCTGACCTTGAAAATTACACCAATATTTAAATGGGGACTCACTTCTGACCCGAATAACTATCGCCCTGTTTCGGTGTTGCCGACCCTAAAAAAAATTTTTGAAAAAAATATTTTAAGCCAAATGCTTACTCACTTTAACACTTATAAGTTACTTCATATAAAACAATTTGGCTTTACTAGGGGACGCTCGACTACGGATGCAGGTGTTGAACTCATCAGGAATATTTTTGAGGCTTGAGGGAGGAATCACAGAATGCACTTGGTATGTTCTGTGATTTATCTAAGGCTTTTGATTGTGTTCAACATTCAACGCTGGTCAGGAAGCAATGCCACTATGGTATAAGAGGATCTGCACTCGATCTTCTGATCTCATATTTAAATAATAGGATTCAGAGGGTCGAGGTGAATGGCAGGAGATCTCCTGGGACTCCTGTCGGTATGGGGGTACCACAAGGGTCTATTCTTGGACCCTTCCTCTTCCTAATTTATATAAATGATCTGCCTAACCTTGTAGAAAAAAACACAAGGAGGTATTGTTTGCGGATGACACTTCACTTATATTTAAAGTGAAATAAAGCCAAGTTTTGTATGACGAAGTAAACAATGCTCTATCTGACATCGTGTACTGGTTTAACGCCAATAACTTATTGTTAAATAATCATAAAACCAAATATATTAAATTCACCGCGCCAAATGTCAAAAATGTAGATGCGAATATTTTATTTAATCGAGAGGTGGTAAAACCAGTGGAATCTGCTATATTTCTTGGCATTACTCTTGATTCCAAATTGCAGTGGGGCCCCCATATTGAAGGATTGGCGAATAGGCTTAGTTCTGCAGCATATGCGGTTAACAAAATTAGACGGTTAACGGACATAGATACGGCGAGATTAGTATACTTTAGTTATTTTCATAGCATTACGTCCTATGGTATATTGTTATGGGGCAGTGCGGCTGATATTAAGACTATCTTTGTGCTGCAGAAGAGGGCTATTCGCGCGATTTATAAACTAGGTCCTAAATAATTATTAAGAGAAAAATTTAAAGAAATAAACATTTTGAATGTTGCTTCTCAATACATTTTTGATAATGTTTTGTATGTTCATAAGCACATTGTAGAATTTTCTAGAAACTGTGACATTCATAATATTAACACGAGGAACAAACATAAACTTGTTATGCCTACTACTCGGTTGGGTCGAGTTAGTAAGTCTTTTGTTGGGCGATGTATATGCTTCTATAATATGATCCCAGAAAATGTACAAAACAAATGTGTTACGAAATTTAAAAGAATTGTTAAAAAACGTTTGTATGGGAAAGGTTATTATAGCATAACCGATTTTTTTAATGACACCACGGACTGGGAATAGGGCGAACACCCTCAGGCTCTTTAATTATAAATGTTTATTGTACGATATTACATTGTAATCCATATTTTATATTAAAAAAAAAAGCCCGCTGAGTTTCTTGCGCCCATCTTCTCAGGTCTGAAGCAGTCTCTTTTGAATGGCTGGTAGATTTTGACGTTTAATAAGTGATTTTAAATCCTATTTTGAATAAAAATATTTGAGTTTGAATTTGAATTTGGAATTTGAATTTGAATAAACTATTATGTGGTTCGTCAATAATTTCGACTGTAATGTGGTCTTTACTTTCCTTATAGTTAGTCCTATTCCTATTATCGAGAAACTTCCCCATGTTTGTTTCGGTCACCCATTTGACATCAGCTTCAAAATTAAAAGAATCTATCTTTAGTTGTCATTTCATTAATACTTACGTTTCTGAGACTTCATTACTATATCATAACTAAATTAATAATTTTTCTACTAGTGAAATATCAATTTTGTGGCGTCTCTCATCACAGCCGCGCGGGGCGGCGTGCATCCCCAGGACGAACCAGTCCGTGCGCTCGAGGGGTGAAGATCGAGGCGCGCGCGGCCGTGATGATAGAGATCTTTAAGTAGTTGAGTAACTTGTGTGAGGCCCAGCTACAGCACACGACCGCTTATCATCCGCAGGCCAATGGCATGGTGGAGCGACTCCATCGCACCCTTAAAGCCGCCATCATGTGGCACAAAACTCCTAGCTGGCACGACGTGCTCCCCAGCATCCTGCTTGGCATCCGAGCTTCGTGGAAAGAAGATTTCCAGTGCTCGGCCGCTGAACTAGTGTATGGTGAGACCTTGAGAATACCTGGTGGGTTCTTTAACTCCCAGCTTACACTGACACACCACCAGCAGACTTCATCCACGTACTCAGAATGCACATCTCTCGCATGAGACCAACTCCAGCCTCTCGACACGGGACTAAACCTACCTTCGTTCACAAGGACTTCAGAGACTCGGAGTTTGTTTTCCTACGCAAAGACATGATTCGTGGAGCGCTACACGCACCTTACACTGGCCCACACAGAGTTTTATCAAGAATAGATAAGACGATCACATTACAATTAAATAGAGGATCTGTCACTGTGACGGACTAGGCAAACACGGAGGAGGCAAGCATTTGCATACAGAAAGACGACAGACCGATCAGAGTTACACGTTCAGGTCGTCGTGTTTATTTTCCAAATTATTTACAGGTTGGACTTTGATTCTCCCAGGGGTTGATGTGGTGTTTCTCATCACGGCCGCGCGGGGCGGCACGCATCCCCACGACGAACCAGTTCGGGCGCTCGAGGGGTGAAGAATGAAGACCGAGGCGCGCGGCGGGAGGCACAGAACCTGGGGGCCTACTCCTAAAATCGATATTCGATAAATCGTCGCATTAGTCGTGTCGAATCCTACTCTTAGTTACATCGTAATCAATGTCGAAACGATGATTGAACGAACGAAACATTATTCGATATTATCGGTCGTAACCCTACTCTTAGTTGACATTTTCAACTCAGAGACGAATATTCAAATTTCACAAATAATCAAACGTCACTTTTACGATAATCTCAACGACACCTTCTAGGCTGTCGATGCTATTATCGTTTCAAGTTGTATAGATATATTTGCCATACAATATACATACTTAATAAATATTATTGAAATAATTATATGTGATTTACTATTCAACAGGATTTTTTACTACTAAGTCATTTTGTTGATCGTAGAAATAATGCAAATGGCCGCCTGAGAAATTGGAAGTCGACGAGAAGGGTTGAGTAATTTTTTTACATTTTATTATCCGCGAGTTTTGTATTATTTATTCAACTTTAAATGGTCATATTATATTCATTACATATTTTTTTAACATTAACATTATGAGTAAATGATACCAAATTGGTGGTGCAGAGTCTGGCATGCGCCTAAACTATGTTTTGACTTTTGACACTTTTAACAGCGACATAGCACAGATAATGTTTAGGTTTGAACATATATCATTCACACTAACATCGTAAAAAAATCAAAATATTAGTCTATGGTAACGATAAACGATAAGGAATTCGAACATTTGTTAGAGTAGGATAGTTGCGATATATTCGGAGTATTATCGTATCGTTCCGAATGTATCGTTGTCGATTTTGTGAGTAGACCTCCTGCTCCCAGTTCGCCGCTGCCAGCGCCGAGCTATTATATTATCCCGTTGTATTTACTTGAAATATATCGCACTAGAACCATACTGACTTTTAATTGACCGACGACACCCCAAATTTTGAATTCAAACAATAATTTATAAAAACGGCAGTTTTTCACCGTTCTGCAAGATTTTGATTACTACGTACTTATTGAAGACTGTATTAATGGTAATTTTTTTTATAGAATGGTGACCAGTTCACCATACGCATTCTGTCAATAGCTTTAGCTATCTAGCTACTGCAGCTTATAATAATATAAAGACCACTGACATACAGACAAACTGACGAACAGCTGAGTCTTAGTAATTGCTAAGACCGGAAGACTAAGTGATTCTTAGTAATTGCAACACCAGAGGAATCACAGGAGCGTTGCTGGCCTTTAAGGAAGGTGTACGCGCTTTTTTTGAAGGTACCCGTATCCTATCGTCCCGGAAACACCGCATAAGGAAGTTCATTCACAGCTTTGTAGTACGTGGAAGAAAGCTCCTTGAAAACCGCAATGTGGAGGACCGCCACACATCCAGATGGTAGGGATGATATCCTAACTTGTGGCGTGTCGTGCGAAGGTGGAATTCGGCGGCAGAAATCAATCAATTTGCGATCTGAGATCGATATTTCAAATTATTTACTGCTTTTGGCATTTCAATAACCGATCTATGTTACGGTTTTTTTCGATCTCTCTATAGCAATACGGTATGCTTCGCTACGCTGTGCTTTCTTTATATTAGACTAGCTGACCCGACAGACGTTGTTCTGTATATAATAAATAAAATGATGTTTTTTATGAATTTGTCAATAATATATCATAAAATCAAGAATGGCTTCGTAAAAATGTACCCTGTTGTTGTAATAAAATTGTTTCACAGCATAATTGTCAAACCGTTGCGTCAATAAATTTGACGGGGTACGCATCAAAGGGAAAACAAATTTGTTGTTTTTATTTAATTCCGAGCATTTTCCTATTTATTCACCTTTTAAACCTTCCCTGTACTTCCATAAATAATTCAAGACCAAAATTAGCCAAATCGGTCCAGCCGTTCTCGGGTTTTAGCGAGACTAACGAACAGCAATGCATTTTATATATATAGATAGATATAATAGGCTCGTTAATTCATGATATCATATATCACCAACTAATAGTTAAAGCCTAATCAACGTCTGTCATAGTGCTTTGAATTTCAAACACTCCATTTAGAAACAGTGATTCCCATTGAATTTCTGAGTGGCGTTATTTTTTGGCACACACTTTTACACAAACCAGGATAGTAAGCGATATTTTGCTTTGTTTTTTGTTTTTTGAAATTAATCGTTTGTTTTTCTCTTTTCTTTTTATCAACGTTTTTTTTTGTTGCTCCAATGTATTGTAAAACAAATTAAAACACAGACTGAAAGTGCTTTAAATAGATGATTGAAATTATTTTAACATAAAAGCTTAGTTAAACAAATAATGACAATAGTTTCAATAAGAAAATCCTTACAATTTTGCTAAAGGCTGATGAAAGATTGTAAAACGGTGAACATAAATCTAGGCGGTAACGAGAGCTTCAACTAAAACTTTTATAAAAATGACGCTTAATTTACAGAGACGGCTGCAATATGTCGTTTGGCAAACGAATAAGAGGCTAATTTGTATTAAAACTAGTTTATATGTCTCATTGTTCAGTTTTTATAAGTTCAAAATAATGGAACAGGGTCTTAAACATAGTATGTACTTAAGTTATTCAAATAATAACTTACACAAATAAGCTATGAAATTTTAACCGGAAAAAAATTGATAAATTTATTTTTTTTGTTACTTCTTTTTCATTAATATTTCAGATAATATGATTTAATAGCGTATACCTTCATTTAGTTTTTATTTAGATAAGTTAGTATCGAAATTCAAATGTACATTATAACATTTGAATTTCGACGAACTAATAATACCGCTTTGCATATATTGCAATTTACACAACTTAACAAATTCTCTAGTAAGTCCACATCGTACAGCATCGAGCAGTATAAACATGTGGGCGAGGCTTCTATTGCACTCTCAACTTCGTCCAAATCTACTCTGCAAACACTCTATCGACTAGCTGACCGTATCGGATATTCAAATTTCGAAACTCATGAAAAGAAATTAGAACTTTACCTCAGCAAAATGTAAACACTAAGATAACTTCAATGAAAGCATCTCATACCTCTTTTTTGTTGTTTGATGAAGGTACATTAATATTATATATATTTATAATTTATAGATGTATTCAGATGTTGGTCTTACAAGAATAATGTCTAAATAAAAAGATAAATAAAAGAATGAAATCTAACTATCATTCAATATAGACGCAACTGCTCATAAATAAGTTATTCAAATTAATGATTTTAAGCGCTATTACGTAAGACAATTGAGACTTGTTGTGCGCAAGCGAAATCAAGAGACATGAAAAAAATAGTGACGTTTAAACAAAATATCTATCTCTCTCTAAGTGTTTTCTCTTTTGTTGAGCAACAAATTATCTTTTTTTTCCTTATTCAATCCATCTATAGATATAAATGAAACTGAAGTGTATGTTTGTAAGAGAAAAATGACATTTTACTATGCAAATAAATGTTACAAGGGACAAACGCTAGATATTCGATTTCGGACTAATCTCAGAAATAGATTAACAATTCAGAAGAAGTTTAACTAACTACAAAGCGTAGGTCCGGCCACATATGGAGTATTGCTGGCATCTCTGGTCTAGTGCTTCCAGTATCAGATCGATCCACTTGACCGCGTGCAACACAGAGCGGCCCGAATTGTCGGGGTGCCATTCCTCTGTGAACG
>CATIXQ010000029.1:9273831-9367828 GCA_949711755.1 Leptidea juvernica | reverse complement strand
CTAAGTTTCAAATCACCGTTATACTTTGGTGTAGAAATTATAACTTTCATGTTCTTAATTATTTATATGGGTAATCGTAGCCAAATTACTAATGTAACAGTGATCGCTTATGGCGCGACAATATTGAACAATTTACCAAGCGGTTAGCTTTCACACAGCTTTTATCGCGACCCACTCAACGCTATCTTAAATTACTGTAATGCTTCGCTGACAGGAAAAGTGAACTCAAGGAAATAAAAAAAATTTAAATATTCAGATGTCTGAGCCACACAGCCATTTGAAATTCCATAATAAATATAAAGTAAACACTTGGTGTCACGAAAATTGGATCAGCTGTAAATGTAGTGTGAAATATGTCACATTCCGCTCTGTTGACTGTTTTATGTATCTACGCGTTAAACTAAAAAGGAATATTGCAAGAATCTGTATAAAAATATTATGTCTAAAAATGAACTTCATTAAAATCACGTTTCTTTCTACCGTAACAAATTGTAGCTTATTGACTTTGGTAATTGTTTGACATCCGTTTGTTTAAGAGAACGTGGAGATTGACATTCAGCTAAATTTATGGAGGTACAAAATACTAAAATAAGGAAGTGTACTAGAATTTCTTCATAACGGCAGCATTTCTGCGTTGGATAGCTAGGCTGATCCGTTGACCGAAATAGCTGCCAGCGATTGGGTTTTCAGATTAAGGCGCGTAGATAGTACTTTGTACATTTTCAGTACCTAAGGACTCCACGGCACAAGGATAGATGTCGCAGAGTAGTAGAATAATACGCTTAGTTATCTTAGTACTTATGATAAAACTGTACAGATTGAATTTCTGTACAAAGAAAAAGAAACCCTCAAAACCGAGTCAGGGGGATGTAAGAAGAGGAATAGAATAAATCCCGATTGTTTTAAAATTTGTTTTAATACTATTTATTATTTTTTTTAAAGAAAACTCGCTTCTACAAACAATACTGTAGCCAAAAAACTACTAAATAGATTTTTTATTTTGCATGAATAAATACAGAAGAGATCGGTACAACATATAAGCTTCTTTATACCACTTTAGATGCAGGGATCGTATTTTCGATGCTTTAAAGCATGTACACAGACGACCTCGCAGGCAGCAGCTAGTATATAATACTACTACTTACTTGACCTGTGAGGTAACATATGTTTGATGCAGCTGTGTTACTTCTAAGAATAGTTCTTTTCTAAAGAAATGTTTGATTAGAAACTAATTTTACAAATATTGTCACAAACCTTGTTTAAACATACTAGCTCTATTTAATTAATTAACTTCGAACAAACAAGCAAGAATATGGACAGTTTATGTTAAAGTAAAACTAAATTCACATAAAGCTTAAAATAACTGTTTGGTTTCGGAATTGTTTGATCACATTCAATATCAATCATTATCATAAAATGTGTTCGAAATATTGGCCATTCGTAATATAATTTCAATTCATAACTGTTGATTTGAATTTATAGTTCACATAAATTCTAAAATATCTTAGAAACCGTTTTGGATTGTGAGTATGATCTCTTTTTTATATTATATAGCTTCTTTGCCAATAACCTGTTTTGGTTAATCGAATCTAGCGTTGCCTTGCCAGAGTTTCTAACTAACCTATTGTTAAAAAGCAGGTAAACTAAATATGTAAAATTTACCACGCCAAATGTCAAACACCTAGATGCCAATGTTTTGTTAGAGAGATAAAAGATAAAACCACTTGAAGCAGCTATATTTCTTGGCATTGCTGTTGATGACAAAAGGGTTTCTATATTGATTGACTTACTTCTGCAGCATGAACACTTGAAAAGATTAGACACATATCATGATCAAACGTAACATGGAACAAACGTAAATACGCCTCTAGATATTTTCATACGTTATGAGAAAAGTTGAAAATACAGTATTCTCTGTTTTTATTACGATGTCTTAAGCAAGCCGTCCTCTAAGCTATTGTTTATGCTCCACTTTTGATCTAGAGATGTCGAATACGGCATAATATTGCTCAGGTATGTCTGTTTGACATTTGTTTCTCATTTACGTGTTGTGAAAACTTCAGGCATTCTGTAATATTAAAAGATGAATAGTAATATGTTGATCATTATTAAACTTATTTATTGAAGCAATTTATAATCCTATCCCCAAAGCAACAAAAAAAAAACAACAAAAACACAAACCTATGTGTAAATGCAAGCTTATTAAAATATTAAAAATATACCTGAAATATACCTGTTGAAAATTTGTGCGAGTATCAAGGATATTCACGTTAAGATGTATCCACCTTCCACATTCAGCCCATTGCATTCGCCCCACAGCTTAAAAACTTTATGGTAGGTGAGACGACCTGCCAATGACAATGCAGGCAGTTTGCAGGCAGTGGTCGCTTCAATTCACTTCACGGTCACAGGTGAATTTTAAGCATACGTGCAAAAATATCTGTGATAATCAATTTGTTATGTTTTTAAAGTGCCTCACCCTAATATGATTTCACCCTCACTTCTGGGATTTAATTACACAAATAAAACTGAAAACAAAATTTTATTAGCACAACTTGTTGTTGAACACGTTGTTATATGGACTTGAAGCCGTTGCATTTTCACCCAAAATGAGTGCACAGTAGACCCACAGCAGTTGCAGCAAAGCGCCCACATATACTTAAGTTTTTCTTATAACCTTGACAGATTTCCACACGTTGCATATTTTATTCTTACTTAAGACTGATAGTTTTGAATATTTTGCTATAGCTAAGCCCTACATTCTTTTATGCTTTGAAATTTGAATATCCGATAGTGTCAGCTAGTCGGTAGAGTGTTTGCAAACTCAATTTCTGACAAAGTTGGCTCGACCAATGAGTATACTACACGATACTGTCCTTTGTCCACTAGAGAATTTGTTAAGCTACCTCAATAGCTAAATATGATAATATGTAAACTGTTACCACTGCCACGTTTAATACATACTGTACTGCAATGCTGTTAAATGGTCATAAAAATAAAAATATTAAATTTACCGCGCCAATAATGTACGTTTTTGGTAAAATTTTTATTGAAAATAAGATGTGATATCACTTATTGAAAGTTTCTTGGCATTACTCTTTATTCCAAATTGCAATGGGGCCACCATATTGAAGGATTGGCGAATATGCTTCGTTCTGAAGCATATGCGGTTAAAAAAATTAGACAGTTAAGTTACATAAATACAGCGCAATTAGTTTACTTTAGTTATTTTCATAGTATTATATCCTATGGTAGATTGTTATGGGGTATTCGCGCTTTTTATAACCTAGGTCCTAAATAATCATTAGGAGGAGAGGTCTTTTTAAACAAATAAACATTATGACTGTTGCTTCTCAATATATTCTTGATAATATTCTATAAGTTTATAAGCACATTGAGGAATATGCTAGAAACTGCAACAATCATAATGTTGACACGAGGAAAAAACATAAACTTGTTATGCCTACTACTCGGTTAAGTCGAGTTAGTCAGTCTTTTATAAGGCGAAGTATATGCTTTTACAGCATAATCCCAGAAAATGTACAAAACAAATGTGTTACGAAATTTAAAAGAATTATTAAAAACTTTGTATGGTAAAGGTTAATACATGATTTTCTTAATGATACCATAGACTGGGAATGGAGCAAACACCATCAGGCTATTTAAGTATAAAAGTTAATTCTACAATATTACATTGTAACCACATTTTTATAAAAAAAAGCCTGCTGAGTTCTTGCGCCCGTTCTTCTCAGGTCTGAGACACATTATTTCGAACGGATGGCAGTTTTCATTAAAAATCACTTATTAAATAAGTGATTTTAAATCCTATATTAAATAAAAATATTTTAAATTCAATGAGGTATGAAAACATATATTTATGGAATACTATCAATAGTAATAGCAGGTAAAATAGAGGACCTCAAGGAAAAACATTTTTATTAGGAAAAGTGACTATACGAACACGTGTTCAGTTCCTCATGGTATAGCAATAACGCTGGACATATTGAGACATTAGATGTAAGAGCGGCAACCCGTCGTATTTTTATACAAACGTCATTATGGCGTTTTAACTCATCTTTCGTAGAAAAAAAATACTGATAGGTACGAGTATCTTGTGCTAGTAGTTATCTATCTAGATTCCTATCGAAGCAGATAATACAAATTTTATAAACAAATTAAGTATAACTCTCCAAATATCTGCTTTTTTGCACATAATTTTTCTAATTTCACCTAAACTTTGGTCATTCATAATGTACTCATAAATTGTAAAAATAAAGAAAACATTGAAATGGAAACCTCGCGCATGTAATGGAGATGCTATGTGATAAACATTTATTTCAAAGATTTGTAAAAATTACTCAGAAACACGCGTTTACTGGATCAGATTTTATAGAATTTCTGCACACAATTTTTCGTTCAATTTTATCGCTTCACTTGCGTGTCGTCAGCTGGCGGTGTACGTTGGATGAAGCAACATATTTTAACTATGTACGCGTATAGTCAAGCCTTGTTCCCGTCGGGGTAGGTAGAGACAATAGAATGCCACTTGCTGCTGTCCTTACAAACTTCACGCGCTTCCTCTACATTCTTTTCATACATACTCGCCGGTTGCGGGTGCTTCGGAACTTTCCTTTTCTCAAAACGTCCCCAATTTGGTCGACGAATGTTCTACGAGATCTCCCGCGACCGACTTGCCCACACACATATTTGATGCGTCATTCTTTCTTCACTCATTCGCTCCACGTGTCCAAAACATAAATAGTAAATGAGTAAATGTCGGTAAATTAGTCGAAAGTATATTGCGGAGACAAATCATATTTATTCTAAGATAGATGGTTGAATTTGTGAATAATATTGAAGGAATGAATTTAAAGTTACAATTGGTATAAACGAAATAATAGTTATGGTAGCACAATTAGTCGACCTCATCGCTATTCCGCGATCTCTTCCAGGTAACCCAAACGTATAAAATTATTTATAACTTAACATAAGGCAATAAATTATGTTGTTATTAACGTTGATTAGGATAATAACACTAGAAGTTAGGAATACTTACTCAACTAATATGACTCTATTTCCCATTATAACCCTAGGAAATAGAACTGATGAGGTAAGTGAAAATTTCAAATGCCCTGGGCTTTGACTCCGGGTAGGTACAACTGATGTGGAACATAACAGTGCACTTGGATGACAACATTCGTGCGCATAAATCTTAAAATTAACGAATTGAACAAAGAGGATGTAAATACTACGTAATAAGAGGCGAGACTGTCTCAGTAAAAATTTAAATTTAGTTTAGTATGAAACGTGCAGTAATTTGACATAAGTTTGAAATAGTAATTACAATATGGCGACGAAGTATAATCCGGTTAAGTTTGAAAGCAAACAGTTGCTTAAAACGTAGTGGATTTCGGCTATCTTCGTTTTTTAGAAGCTTATATATGTATATAGCCGTCATTTGTCAATCTATCAATGACTGCGCGTTTCATACAATTTCATACAATCGCTATTTTTTAGAGAGTTTCGCTGGGATGTAATTGAGTAGGTTACGCAGAGTGACCAGAGGACTTATTCATTACCTTTATGAAGATGTGTCTCACGAAGTCATATACCGGTATAATTTATTCTAAGTATTGATTTGAAAGATTAGCAATGGCTTTGAGCTACTTATTTTCCTCAAAGCTCATCCTTTTCTAGTGGCGGTAAATGTATAACTTTTGAAATAATTCATGGTTGTACTTTTTACCTAAACTTAGCAATTTTGATTTGATTTGATGATAGAAAGTCATGTTTGATTTTGTTATTAGTTATCAATTCGTTAACAATAAAACAACGTTCGCTTATATAAATATTTATTCACTTTGACATTGTTTAAACAAATAATTAAAATGGGACGTGCGTATCACACAAAGTCGTTATTATTCATGATAAAATGGCACAAATTCATTTTAGACGTTGATGAATGGGATAAAGGCTTGGATACGATAGGCGCACATATTTTGTTTAATCTACGCATATTTTTAATCTCGGCTTTATATAAAAGTCTGTATTTTATAGCAGCAATATAAACTAGGGCTTGCATGATTTAGTAATATTTAGAACTATTACCGACTTTTAAGCCTGCTTATGTAATCAACTTGTTGTATAGATATGAATTGTGGACTGTGCCTAGCCTATTGCTGTTAACAGTTTGATTTCAATGTTTATAAATTCATCCTTCAAAAGCTATGTCTTTCCAGCTAATAAGGTTGTACCTATACCTTTTTAGTTTAAAAATAATAACATATTTTGTTAATTAATTTAACTGTATGTGTTTTGTTGCTGTATAAATCATATTTCTTACTGTTAAATTGCAGTTCAACTTATTAAGAGTCATCATTAAAAATATAAATTATGAAAATGTTTTATAACAAGTCTGTTGATCTTCTTCTACAGACTTGTGGAACTGTTTGTTTCTTAATAAAATATTACGGAATGATGAAATAATGTTGAATAACAATAAAAATCTTGAAATATTGATAGAAAGATTGAAATGTGGGGGGGGGACATAATAATATTGCAATATAATAACATAACAGAGCGTGCTCGTCTTTTGGCCGTGACACAAAATGAGTCGGGATTTTGGTTACAAGCCTTGCCTTCTGCGCCGATTGGAACGCTACTTGACAATATGACATTGTCAATATGCGTATCACTCCGGCTAGGTATAAAACTGAATGAACCACATCAATGTAGATGTGGCGTTCAGGTAGATGCTCCTGGACGCCACGGGTTATCCTGCCTAAAATCGGCAGGCCGTATCAGTCGTCACGCCAGCATTAATGAAGTCATCCGCAGCGCATTTGCCGCTCTTAATATACCAGCTGTTTTAGAGCCAAATGGTATTACCCGCCGCGATGGCAAGCGTCCTGATGGAATGACGCTGGTGGCTTGGGCACGGGGAAGGGCGCTGGTGTGGGACGCTACTTGCGTCGCCACTCTGGCTGCTTCTCATGTCCAAGTTACGTCATTTGGTGCTGGGGCTGCTGCTTCGACTGCCGAAGACATACATCTTTGTGCCGTTTGGTATCGAGACACTTGGCCCGTGCGGCCCAGAGGCGCGGAGAATGTTCAAAATACTATCTTCGCGCCTCAATAAGGCTACTGGAAACCCAAGCGCTGGCAGCTATTTCGGTCAACGGATCAGCCTAGCTATCCAACGCGGTAATGCTGCCGGTATTCTTGGTACGCTTCCACGTAATGATAGTTTTAATAGTATGTAGTCGTAGTATTGTAAATATAGTTATAAGATTTGTTTTGAATATACTTAATGTATATTTTTATTACTACTATATTACTACTTTATTATACATTTTTATTAGGTGAAATACATGCTTGTATGATCAGAAAATTTCAATAAATTACAAGTTAAATATATCAACAAAGTCAACTGTGACAATAATCGTAGGTATAATAATACACTAAAAGTAGCGTCTTTTTAACCAGCTTCAAAAAAGGAGGAGGTTCTCAATTCGACAGTTTTTCATTAAGTATCTATGTGAGGGACAAATGTACGAATAACTCAATATCACGCCAACCGATTACGATGAATCTTTTTTTATTGGGAAGGAAATACTTCAAGAGTGATGATTTTATGAGAGTTTGATTTGGTTCTGATTATGGGATCCATGACAAAGTGATGGAACTCTTCCATTCTTAGGTTAAATTAACGATGCTCGCCCGTTTATATGCTCTCCGGATATTTGAGTCACCTACTACAGTAATGTCGTTATGGTCAAGTAATTGTCGCTGTCGAATATTATGATCAATGGAACTCCTTAACGGTTTACAGTAACGGTGCGATATGTGGCAGAATTTCTAACTCTCTGAAATCAATTTCCAATGTGCTTACTTTCGTTGCTGCATTGCAATATGACGCAAGCGTTTTGTCTATTTTTGCGGTCTTCGCAAGTCTCTTTTAATAATTGTACTCGAGGTAGATTTTCTCTGTTAAAATAAATGTCTCTCCCTGACTTTATTCGTTTCATTTAAACGGCGCTGTCTCGTATGAGCAGCATATTTAGTAGGTCTACACAATATTACAAATTAGTGTACTTCCAATTCTTCTTCTTAGTCGGACACTCTTGTCAGAGTGATCGTGGTTGCGTTGACGAGGTACACGGTGGGATGTTCGATTGGTCGATATCCTTTCTGAGGGTAGCTCTCCTGGCATTGTGCTTCCATTTCTGACGGTTAGAGGCGTTGCGAGTACACTGGACCATGGTGGACTCAGTAGCCTTTGTGATGGCGTCTATCCAGCGGGTTGGCTATCAACCGCGTGCTCTCTCGTGCTCTCCACCTGGTCCTGAACTACCAGTCTCTCCATCGAGTTCTCATTTCTAGAGACGTGACCAAAGAATTTCAGTATTCTTAGTTTCACAATTGACGATAGTCTGTCTTTAATGCGAAGCTCTTTGAGGATGGATACATTGGGGCGAAATACCGTCCACGGGGTCTTTAGGAGGCGTATCCAGCCTCATGTCTAATGCATCGATTTTATGGCGATCCTGTCCCTCCAAATTTTTCCCAGTCGTTCAAATGTACACCTGGTTATTGCGCACCGTTGTCTGATCTCGCATTTCTTGGTGGACCCTTTTTTGTGCAGTGGAATAAAAATGGATTTTGACTAGTCATCAGGGCATATTCCGGTCTCCATACTCAGGTCATACATTTAACAGCAGATGGTATATAAAATATCAACTCCAGATTCTCCCATCGCTTTGAGGACTTCGATTGGGATCGCATCACAACCTATGGCTTTATTGCATTTGAGGTGTTTAATTGCTGCTCGTACTTCATCCCGCATGATGTCGGGTTCACGGTCACGTATGATGTGGGGAGAACATGTGAAGCTTGGTACTAAATTGCTGGAAAATAGTGATTGGCAATATTCCTATGCAGATCTTTCATATGATATTTATCGGAGTGCTGTTCCAGGTCATCACATATCTTACTAAGATGGTTATTGCAGTGTCGTCGGCAAGCAGCTTGTATGATAGCTGACTTGGCATTTAGCTTCGTAATGCTAGCACCACTGGCTTTAAGTTTTCGGCGCTCTTCAACCAAATGCCAGGTTTCTTTCATCATCCAATGCTGTCGTTTGGGTAAGAAGAAGAAATTAACAAACTCACAAGTTTTTTTCTTTTAACAGGGGGAATGTGCAACCTTGTATTATGATTGGAACTATTTGAATATGCCTGAAAGATATTATATTTATTTTGATGAAAATATACACTAAGTACTTTTATATCAATGTGTATTTTCATGCAGTAATAGGAACCCTTTTTTTAGAACAAACTTTTCGTGTATTTCAGTCATCCTTTCAGGTATCTTTAGTAGGTCAGGTAGCTTTGCATAAAGGTACACAAAAAAGAGATAATATACAACATAACATCAACTTAGACGCTTCTTAAAGTAATACAGCTGAAGCTGCCTGCTGATAAGATTCATTTAAAATCATACCAGTTCGTAGCTGCGGTGAAATCATAAAACAATAATAAATTGACGCATGCTACGATTTAGGTGACATTTACACTCTAAAATACAATTTTTATGCTAGTTAATGTTTACTTTTGGCTATAGGCTTGAGCACCAATGTTACAAAGCTAAAGAAAGATCTACAAAACTAGGATGATGACCTAGGCTTAATATATTTCGTACAAATGTAACCAACAAATCTTGGTTTATTCAAAACTTATGTTTTTTCATGTTTGAGAAGACTTTTAACTTCGTTCAAAACGATATAAAAAGTAAGTTTCATATATAAGAGCAGAGTCAGACACGCCTGATAAAGATATTACGTCTTTGTACGTCTTCTATCGTATATATTGTGGATAGTATTCAAAACAGCTCCTTTACGTTGTTTCTGCTGGTAAATTCCATTCTCACACCTTACGCTTCTTATTCAAAGACCATCCTTACCATTTCGATATCACAGTTTAACCACAGAACTTTCATCCAAGTACATCAAAATGATGGAATAAGTTTTCAGTGAGTACTCCAAGGAGAACATGCACAGATTACTGACCATCAGGCGAATTTCTAGAGCAAATTTACAATACTGAGAGGGCTACTTGCACTATTTCTTCTCTCAATTTTGAGCTAATCAGTAAACCCTAACAGCTAATAGTGCTTAGGAGCTACTTTTTTATTATGGTTTTTGTAAGAGAGATGCAACGAGCAAGATCGCAATGGCTCACGTGATGAGGCCAACGTGTAAATCTGCCACTCCAGGGGCAAGAGATCATCAAGAGCTGTTGTCCGTACTTGAGTTGGAAATATGCTCTAAGCCTATAAGGATCCCTAAGTTGTATCAGTTTGGAAAAACTGCAAATGGTAATTGATTCCACAAACTGGCAGTGGGCAAGTCCTTCCAATGCTTAAAATTATTCTGCAAAAAAAACACTCACATTATACACAAAATTTCGCAAAGATAAATCATTTATTATGAGAATATATTATGCGGTTTCACTTTTACAGCGATGTCTTAAAGAAGCTTTACGTTTGATCTAGAGACGTTGAATATGGTTTAAATTGTTCAGATAATATGGCTACTTGATGTTTGTTTCTCATTTATATCTGAATATATTAAGCTTTGGATAATAAATTTTGCCAATACAAAATAATATTATTGTCTATATTTGAGTCAACTCGAGGATATGCGATGCAAGTTTTTACTTATTTTTTTTGTATTTTTCTGCTGTTACTATAATATCAAACTGGCACCTTTCCCCGTTGCCAGACATTATCCGTGTATAAAATGGATTGTGGATGTTCGAAAAATGCATTAAAATTCACATATTATTAACTTTGCAAAATTTCACAAAGAATTTCGCTCTAGAATTTTGTATTCCTAACCCGTATTTACCAACCACATTATCATTATATTCTTCTCCGACACTATTGTCGCTATAGGAGATTCTAACGACAGCAACAGTAAAAAGATTATCTTTGTCCTTCACTAAGTCTATTAAAGAAAAGATTATTTTGTTTCTGACTTCAACTTTATTACCTACTGTAGTTTTATGACTTACATGCATTATATTTTTCCTCACACACTACATAATTTGTTCAGTATTGCCGTGTGCTTCCTCAGGGAGGAAAAAGGGGAGTCCCAGACCCAAGGGGCAGTAAGAGGCGAATAAGGGCTTTTTGAAATGAAAGAGGCACGCTGCCATCTTTTGACGAATTTTACATTACAAATACAAAATTATTTAAAAAAAAATAAAACAAACTCATTTTTATATGATAATAAGGGAAGAGACGAGCAGGACGTTCAGCTGATGGTTGATACGCCCTGCCAATAAAAAAGCATTGCCCCTCAGCATTCTTGAAAAATCCATAAATTCGGTACTACAATTGCGCTTGTCACCTTGAGCCACAAGATGTTAAGGCTCATTTGCCCAGTAATTTCACTAGCTACGGCGCCCTTCAGACCGAAACACAATTATTTCAATTTTTTTTAATCTCATATCAAATTATTGAACATAATTTAGTGATTTACACAGAAGTATCTAACAGTTAGAAATCTATATTAAAATACCAACGGTGTTTGCACCATTCGAGATAATTTTTCATTACATGGCAGCGATAGAAAGTTATCTCTATGATCCGCACCTTATATATTAAAAGAACCAATGGAGTGCATACGATTCTTAATCGTTTTTAATATTAACACGAAGGTTGTAAACAAATGAGCCAAATAACATAATGATATTATTATATTACTACCTTACAATAACTCTAAACTGATTCAGATTAAATTACAACTAGTTATTTACACGTTATATATTATACAAAATTAGAAAGTAATAAAAGCAATGAAGTGATTACAACACCGCTTCTACTGTGGTATGTTTCACATCTTACTGCTATTAGATTATTGATTCAGGTTTTTTCTTTACTACTGCGAATTATTACGTTAGACACTGTACATATTTAATCAAACCAATATGAAGCTGCTTCGATATATTTCCTCACAGTTAAAATTGAATTACATGTTTTCATTCTCTATTAAGATGTAGTAGCTCCTATCTTGATGAGAATTAGGAATGTATTATCATTTTTTAATGTGGCAACTAAAACCCTTAATAATTTGATATAATATCCAGACCAGTCTGAAATTCTTAGCAAAAAACCAAAAACCCTGGCAAGCCCTACCCTATAGATATAAATATTACTTTTTTAATGATTTATCATTTCTTAGAAACAACATAATCTTTGAAATAAATTATAACTAGTTTACTATATTTAAATATACGGAAGTAGTAATACTATGATTGAATTTGGATGAAAGTAATAATGCTTACACATTACTGCTTCACGGTAGACATAGGCACCGAAAGAGTCTACTCTTGGCATGGCACAAACATTCAGCTGCGACAGAATCATAATTTATGTTGGTTTGTATTGATCAACTCAACCAAAAACTGCTTAACCAGTTTTACAAATTTCACTTATAGAAAGCTATATTAGTCAGTCTGAATTTTGTTAAAAATGAGATATTCCTGCGAAGTTTCCAATTAATAATAAACTTGCAGCATTAATTAAATTCTGTTATGGAATTATGATGCTAGCATGCTGTGATTACCTTTAATTTAGGAAAAATTAAATTTTATAATTTAATGAAATGTAATTATTAAAACTGTAACTAATATTTCTTATGTTGGTGATCCATTAAATAACTAAATTAAATGATAAAACCTCGATAAACATGTATGTTTAATATTTATTACAAATAAATCTTATTCTCACTAATCATACTCTCAGTAATTTTGATGACAAATTCTAGTTACAAAATAAAAACTTTACCCTGTACTTTCCCCGGGGCATAAAAAGAATAGGGGAGTCCCAGGCCCATGGGTGTCGTAAGAGGCGACTAAGGGCTTTTTAGAAGTGGGAGAGTCACGCAGCCGTCTTTTGACGTCAGCACAATCGGGCCAGACTCGTCCGGGTTAATTACGACACTCGCACAGAATACCGGCGTGAAGTAGCGGCCTAGTGCCGCTATGTTTCGTATAGGTTAGTGTCGAGGACCGAAGGCCATTTCGCCGGATGTGGATAGCCACATGCCGTCCTTATTAGATCTTCTGCTGACTACACATCCCGATGGTTACCAGGTCATTGTCGACGCCCCTCTCGGAACGTCCGACCATTGCCTGGTCAGGAGTGTAGTGCCTATCCGACGCCCACGTCACAGACCACCAGCGACCCGCCACGTTTGGCACTACAAGTCAGTAGATTGGGATAGGATGCGTTCCTTTTTTGCATCCTAACCTTGGAGCAGGGTTTGTTTCCCTTCGGACGATCCTAGTGCCTGCGCCGTTGCAGTAGCCGATGTGATACTACAGGGCATGGATATTTTTATACCAAGCTCTGTAGTACCGATCGGTGGCAGATCACAGCCCTGGTTCGATGCGTCAGTTAAAGCAGCATCTGACTGCAAAAAACAGGCGTATCGAACTTGGGTTGCGGCGCTGGGCACAAAGGATCCGAACTGCATAGTTCTTAAGAGGAAATACAACCGTGCTTCCAGATTTTTAAGCGACAAATCGCCCGTGCAAAGTCCAAACACGTCGTCAAAATCGGCGAGCAGCTTTCCAGTTACCCGACCGGAACACGCAAGTTCTGGTCGTTGTCGAAAGCTGCTCTTGGTAACTTCAGCCAGCCGTCCATGCCGCCTCTTGACGAAAACGGAAAAACACCGCCGACCATCCCGCGGTGTCAGAGCTCTATGTCTGAAGTACAGTTCAGACAGACAACTGTTAGGCGAGCTCTGTTTTCGTTGGACGTCAGGAAGTCGAGCGGGCCGGATGTCATTTCTCCAATCGTGCTTAGAACGTGTGCCCCTGAGTTGACGCCGGTGCTAACGCGTTTATTCCGGCACTCTTATTCCAAAGGCGTAGTCCCTGATTCATGGAAGTCAGCCCTTGTCCATCCGATCCAAAAAAAAAGGAGACAGTTCGGATCCGGCAAACTACAGGCCTATTGCTATTACCTCTCTGCTCTCCAAAATCATGGAGAGCATAATTAGCCGTCAGCTCTTGGTATACCTAGAGGGTCACCAGTTGATCAACGACCGACAATACGGCTTTCGCCATGGTCGGTCGGCAGGTGATCTTCTGGTATACCTAACACATAAATGGGCTGCGGCTATTGAAAGCAAGGGGGAAGGCCTGGCAGTTAGCCTGGATATAGCGAAGGCCTTTGATCGTGTATGGCACAAGGTGCTCCTCTCTAAACTTCCATCATTAGGGCTTCCCGAGAGCTTGTGCAAGTGGACCTCCAGCTTCCTCACTGGGCGCAGCATACAGGTCGTTGTCGACGGTCATTGCTCGAACCCGAAGCCCGTGAATACTGGAGTGCCCCAAGGCTGTGTGCTATCTCCTACGCTGTTTCTTCTGCATATCAATGATATGTTGGACACCTCCAACATTCATTGCTATGCAGATGACAGCACTGGTGATGCCGTATACACGGGCCATGCACGTTTCTCTCGGGAAATCGTCGACCAGTACCGGGAGAAACTTGTGTCTTCTATCGAGTCCTCTCTTGAGAAGGTCGCGGAATGGGGTAAATTGAACCTTGTCGGATTTAACCCCCAGAAGACTCAAGTTTGCGCGTTTACCACTAAAAAAACCCCATTTGTCGCATCACCGCTCTTCGACAACACTTCCCTAAAAGCCTCGCCTAGTATCGGAATACTGGGTCTCGAAATCTCGAGCGATTGCCAATTCCGTGGCCATCTGGAGGGCAAAGCCAAATTGGCTACAAAGAAACTGGGCGTCATTAATAGAGCACGGCAATACTTCAAGCCGGCCCACATTCTAGCGCTGTACAAGGCGCAGGTCCGGCCACACATGGAGTATTGCTGTCATCTCTGGTCTGGCGCACCCCAGTATCAGCTCGATCCATTTGACCGCGTGCAACGCAGAGCAGCTCAAATTGTCGGGGACCCAGTACTCTGTGAACGGCTGGATCACTTGGTGTGGCGTAGAGGCGTCGCTTCATTGTGTGTCTTCTACCGCATTTATCACGGGAATGTTCCGAAGAGCTGTTTTACCTAATTCCTGCCGCCAAATTCCACATTCGCACGACACGCCACAAGTTAGGATATCATCCTCACCATCTGGATGTGTGGCGGTCCTCCACGGTGCGGTTTACAAGGAGCTTTCTTCCACGTACTACAAAGCTGTGGAATGAACTTCCTTGTGCGGTGTTTCCGGGACGATACGACATACGGTACCTTCAAAAAAAACGCGTACACCTTCCTTAAAGGCCGGCAACGCTCCTGTGATTCCTCTGGTGTTGCAAGAGAGTGTGGGCGGCAGTGATCACTTAACAACAGGTGACCCGTACGCTCGTTTGTCATCCTATTCCATAAAAAAAAAAACGCTGATTACATTTTGGTTTCAATTATTGGTTCATAAATACAGAACTGCATAAATATCTTTTAATTGTGTGAAACAATTGCGGCGCACCGGTGTACAGTCAGCAGAGCCATTAAAACTATTGCTGTGGATGGAATTTATGTGACAGCAGGAGCATCTACATTCAATTAACAGTTTTTAGAGAATTTGCAACGGTTGAAGTTCAAATGTCAAAATCTTTAAGCTGCGAACTGCAAAGTTTTAAAGCATTTAGACAGCGCTAAGTGGGTCGCGACAAATGCTGTGAACAACGGTCAATATCAATTCGTAGATTATTGAATATTCTTGTTCATTAAGATTGATAACTCTGTTTTAATATCTGTATCTATAATATTATTAGGGCATAGATTAACGGTCGTTTTCAATAACCGATCTATACTTAGTTTAACTTACTAGAGGTAGACAAATCTATCCTAAAGGCTTACTTACATTTCAATAACCTATCGACAGATAGCTTTGCCTATAATTAATAATATAACTATATTGGACATAACTATGAATAGATATAATCTTATCATTAAACGGTGATAGCAATATACACACATCAAAAAAGTCTAAGCAACATGTACTAATTTCAATTTTAGGATGGTTTTCCACATTATAACGTTGTATTTTATTTTTAAGTTAATATTTTTAGGGTCGTATGATGTAAAAATAACAGCTGTTGTCTTTATAAGTTCTTTTAATAACAGAAATTAACAATATTAGAATATACTGCAGAAACTAAGGTACATAAGCAACTTAACCTTTTTTTTTAACAAAATGAAATTAAAAAAAATCAATTCATTGTGAAAGAATAGGATAATTTAATACAAAGTATGGCCTCCTCTGCTATTCAGAACTTGTTGACAACGATTATTCATTGCATTAATGAGACTGATTATGTCATCTTGCGGTATTCGCTCCCAATAGAATTGTAGCAAATCTTTCCAGCTGTTGGGTTGTTGTCACTCCACCTAAGTCCTTCAAAACACGTCTCTGGAGCATTTCCCATGCGTGCTCGATGGGGTTGAGGTCTGGCGATTGTGCAGGCCAGGGCAATACCCGGACGTTCTCCGTTGCCAAGTATTGACTGGTTCGGCGAGCTGTATGTGAACGCTCATTGTCATGCCTTAATGTAAAATCGGAGCCAAAGGTTTGTGCAAATGGATGGACATAAGGTCTGAGAATATTCTTAATTTAATTTTCAGCGTTCATGTTTCCATTTAGAAAAACGAGCTCAGAGTTCGCAGAGCGCGAGTTCTTCATAATACTCGCCCATACCATAACTGTTGACCCGCTCTATGGATGAACTTCCTGAATGCACCTGAGCCTTTCAGTATTTCCGGGCCGACGGTACACTCGCACCCTTCTTGTATCAGGCCTAAACCCGAATCGCGACTCATCGGAAAACATAATTTTATCCCATTGTTCCTGGGTCCATGTTCTGCGTTCTCTACACCATTCATTTCGATGAGCGCGATTCCCGTGACGTCTAATTGGGCGTTGAGCTCGTGGGCCGTACTCATGCAGTCGATTTCGCACAGTTTGGGGACTTACATCAACACCACTTGAATTTTGTAGCCTCAAACCTATCTCTCGAGCGGTTAACATCGGCTGGCATCTTGCAGTCAGTTGTATGTACCGGTCTTGCCGAGTGGTTGTACTCCTTTTACGGCCTGAATGCTGTTCAGCCGGTTCCTTGTATTATTTTAGCGCTGCCAAAGACGACAAATAACACTTCTATGAATGCCAAAATGCCGAGGTTCCTGAGATTGATTACTTCCCGCTTACAACATCCCTACAGCTCTTTGCATTTCATTTGCCGTCAAATGACGTCGCTCCATAACGTAAAGAATATCTAACAATTCAATTTTGTCGCTAACTTTATTTAAATGGTTGGTAAAATTATAAAATCAATACTAAACGTTGCAATAAAAACGCACTTAAATTCAAACAAATTCCCTTTCATTTAATTTTATGAAATAAACAAAACAAAATCGAACTTATTTTTACAACCAGCCAGTATGTCATCAATAACAAAAAAGTTTACATACCTATGCACTTTGAGTAAATAAATACTTACTGTCTTATTCATAACGACTTAGCGGAGATTTCAAATATCGCTAATATACGCTTGTTAAAAGGTATTTATAATCGCATATTAGAGCTAAAACGCTCATTATCTCTTCGATAAAGCTGACGTGACTTATAGTAGCCAGGACCCTTCTATAAACCTATTATAAGCACTCGAACGCAGAAAAACATAGCCGACATCGATCAGCTGTTCGTTAAATAATGTGATAACTAGATTCCCGCTCAAAGTTTTCCGATGTCCGTCATAGATTGACAACCGACCGACTTCAAAACTTTGATTTTTAAAGTTTGAAATTATTTTGACACGACTTTGACTTTTGACAACTGACACACCATTGACATTTATAAGATGTCTGTGTCCATTGACAGTTCCTCATTAAATAAATTAAAATCATGTTTTTTTGTACGAAATGGGAACATTGCGTACTATAGAGACG
The DNA here is from genome assembly GCA_949711755.1 of Leptidea juvernica. Classification (NCBI taxonomy): domain Eukaryota; kingdom Metazoa; phylum Arthropoda; class Insecta; order Lepidoptera; family Pieridae; genus Leptidea; species Leptidea juvernica. The sequence goes on along the minus strand of CATIXQ010000029.1, from coordinate 9,349,848 downwards.
TATTTGTTATGGGAGATTTATATAAAGAATTTTATCGAATTTTATCGTTCGATATGCTTAAAACACGTTTTAGCTGATAAAGCTTTATACCTACTAAAAATATATTTAAACATAAAACAATTTTTTACAATATTTTATACTTTACAATATTTTTAACATCTCACCTCTAAAAATTATTGTGTCGACTACGACACTATGTGCATGTAAAGACTCCTGCCGTTACAAACAGAACTGATATGTTAAAGTAACACAAATAAATTTTGAAAACAATTTTTTTTATGAACGATGCGGGAATCAAACCAACGACCCCTGGCGTTCCGTGCCAGTGCTCTGCCAATTGAGCTAACCGTTCGCGTGACATATCGTCATAAAAGCTTGTACGCTTTGTTCAACTCTCTGATAGTGACTTCATCTACAGGACCTACTTTACAGTTGATAACCTGTTCAACCCCAATATTTACATATTAGGAAATTGACTTGAGATGTCGCTCTTGTAAATCTAAACAATTTGTTATGTTTTTAAAGTGATAACCCTCACTTCCACGATTAATACACAAATAAAACTTAAAAATCAAAATATTATAGTTAGTAAATGTGTTTATTGGAGATTAGAAAATTTTAATTGTTACAATGAAGTTATCATCTTTTCATGATTTTTATTTTTGATTATACGAATGTTAAGCATCTACATACTAAGAGACGCAAGGGAGTTTATCTTAGTTATATTGGCGTGGTCTAGAACAGCTCGAAGTAATTTCAGAGCTGAATAGTTTCACTTAACAAGGCACTTGTTGTGAATTTTGATAGACTTGAACATCTCTCTATACATGGACAGAATAGTAATTGAAAAATTAATGATTTCATAAGTTTAATAAATTAATTGAAGGAATTTCACCCCTATAGCCCAGTGGTTAGTGACCCCGCCTACTGAGCTAGAGGAGGTTTGAATTACGGTAGGTGCATTGATATGATGAATATTAATGTTTGCTTCCGAGTAATGGATGTTTATTTGTATTTATATATGTTTAAGTAAGTATATTGTATTAAATATATCAGTTTCTTGCACCCATAGTACAGGCTATGCATAGTTTCGGTCAAGAAAAATTTTGTAAAAGTGTGTTATTATTATTATTATTTATAACTTAATTATAATGAAGTGAGAGATTAAACATTTTGATAATGATATAGTAATTCATGAAAGACATAGCGGGAATGTTACCCAGTAAGAAGTACAAGATTACTTTGCAATATTATGTTATAAAATAAAACCGTTTTTTTCTGTCTCATGTAGGTAACAAATAAGTGTAAAAAAAACATTAAATTTGTAATTAATATTAGTAAAGGCTAAGAAAATTTCAAACTATCTATTATTTGTAAGTATTAATTATACTTAATTTTACTTTTTCAAACCAATTTTACGGCCACTCATTTACATAAATAAAACGATACATGAAAATATTGGTTGTTACTATAGAGTTCTAGAAGTAACTGTCACTGCAAGTCTTAACTAAATTATAAATATGTTGTAGGCTTAATGAGATTAGTTTGCAATAAAAATGGGTTGTGCTCTTTATGTGATCACTTGACCGAGGTTTTATAGCGGGTTGGTATTAAAATATGGTGATCGGTTTCAGGAAAGGACAGATGTGCCATCGATATAAATTGCGACAATTTTTTATGAAAATAAGGGACGAGACGAGCAGGACAATCTGCTGCAGTGCCGCTCACGATTATAATGAAAAACTCAAAAATTCTAAGCGGCACTAGAACTGCGCTCGTCACCTTGAGACATATAAGTTATCAAGTCTCATTTGCCCAGTAATTTCAATAGCTACGGTGCCCTTCATACCGAAACACAGTAATAATAATATTGACACACTTTTTACACAAATTATCTTGCCCCAAGTTAAGCATATATAGCCTGTGTTATGGGTTACAAGACAATGATATATTTAATACAATATACTTACTTCAACATACATATATTCATATAAACATACATAAATACATTTAAACATCCATAACTCGGACACAAACATCTATAATCATCATATAAATGCTTGCACCTACCGGGATTCGAACCCGGGACCTCTAGCTTAGTAGGTAGGATCGCTAACGACTCGGCTATACAGGTTGTATGCTTACACATTACTGCTTCATGTCAGAAATAGACGCCGTTGTGATAGCCATAATCTAGCCGGCATCCGGTGCAAAAGAGCCTCCCACTGGTATAAATGATGACGCATGAAATTAAAATGCCTATGTTCACAATCAGCGTACAGCAATTACAACTATTATTAGAACTATAAACATATAACGCTATTACAATAAAAAAAAGCAACAATTTATTGAATTTGAATTACAAGGAAGCTAATCTCTTTCTCCTCTTAACAAGTTCGTGCATCGTTCGACGGGTTTCATCGAAGCCACACCGGTCTACGTGACCAAGCAACAAGCTGTACTGGCTTTATTCACAAAATAACTTCAGCACAATGTTTTATTTATAAATTCGCAACACGGCATTATATTAGAAACAAAGTAGTTTCAAACTTTGTTATAATTCACAAACTTCCATAAGCTCGTTGCAAGCAGTTAATAGTTAATGCTGGGATCATATAACTAAATAAGAAAAGTTTTTCCTAGATCTAGTTAGAACGAATCATTAGAGAATTGACGATGTAAAATAAGCCTCTTTCTGTGTGAGTCATATAATTTTACCAAATCAAATCAAATTCACGTTATTCATGTAGGTCAAGTACACTTATGAAAGGTCAAAGTGTTGGTACACCGTCATAGTGCCAAGTCTACTACAGCCGACTGGTATTGCAAGAGACGATGGCATGAGTTCGAGATCTGATGGTATGAGTTTGATTCCATGGAAGATGGGACGGGTGTTTGTATGGGATGCAACCTGTTCAGACACGCTGGCCCCTTCCCATCTTCACGGAACCAACAACACAGCTGGTGCGGCTTGTGAAGCGGCTGAAAAGCAAAAGTATGCAAATACAGGGGTCTAGGCTCCGAATATGATTTTATCCCAATCGGTGCCAAGACCCTTGGTCCGTGGGGTCCTAGCGCTGTAAGGCTTTTAAGGAAATAGCAAAAAGGTAAGTCAACATCACAGGAGACCGAATAGCTGGCAGCTGCCTCGGACAAAGAATTAGGCTAGCTATTCAAAGGGGAATCACTTGCCAGTCTTCAGATCTTCGGAATCTTGCCTAAAGGGAGTCCCTTTTATAATATATTTTAGTTATTATATTATATTTTTTTTGGTTCTTTGTTCTAATATATATTTTTTTTCATTTCTGTATAAATAATATAAATATGAGGTGTTATGTAAACAAAATAATTTCTAGAGTAAAGTAATTTGATTTTTTTTTCCTTATGAAAGTCAAAAGTTGAAAGAAGCCTATGAAAAGCGACCATCAATTTTGCCTCGGGGTTTGATTGGAGGCGTGCAGCATAAGTGCAGTAATTGGATAAAGGAAGGTTGTGACATAAATTCATGACGCAGCTGGACTGGTTGAACGACAGCATATAAATTCAAATTCAAATTCAAATATTTTTATTCAAAATAGGATGTGACATCACTTATTGAAAGTCAAAAACTACCACCCATTCCAAAATGAATGCCTCAGACCTGAGAAGAATAGGCGCAACAAACTCAGCGGGCTTTTTTTTTTCATCGAATAAATATGTTTACAAAGTAATATTGTACAGTTGAACTTATTATTTAATAGCCTGAGGGAGGTCACTCCATTCCCAATCTGTGGTATCATTAAGAAAGTCATTTATGTTATAGTAACCTTTACCACACAAACGTTTTTTATCAATTCTTTTGAATAACGTTATACTTTTGTTTTGAACATTTTCTGGGATCTTGTTGTAAAAGCATATACATCGCCCCACAAAAGACTTACTAACTATAAAATTAACATGCAAACGTAAACGAAAAGCAATCGCTTACTGGTATTATTAATTTCTTGATTCGTGTCAGCTGTTTCTCTTTCGTATCTCTATCTCTCGTATTATCTCAAAAGATTATCAAAAACGAATTCAAATTCAAATTTTTTTAATGAAAATGGGATGTGACATCACTTTTTGAAAGTCTAAAACAACCACCCATTCCAAAATGAATGCCTCAGACCTGAGAAGAATGGGCGCAAGAAGCTCAGCGGGCCTTTTTTTTCATCAAAAAAAATGTTTTCAAACTAAAATTGTACAATTATTAAACTTATTATTTAATAGCCTGAGGGCGGTCGCTCCATTCCCAATCTGTGGTATCATTAAGAAAGTCATTTATGTTATAGTAACCTTTACCACACAAACGTTTTTTAACAATTCTTTTGAATAGCGTAATACGTATTGAACATTTTCTGGGTTCTTGTCGTAAAAGAATATACATCGACCCACTAAAGAATTACTAACTCGACTTAACCGAGTAGTAGGCACTATAAGCTGATGTCTGTTCCTGGTGTTAACATTATGGTTATGACAGTTACTAGCAAATTCACTTATGTGCCTACGAATATATAAGAAGCAACAGTCAAGATGTTAATTTATTTAAATTTTGCTCTCAATGATTCTTTGCAAAAAAAACTCAATATAAATATAAACAAAAACCGGCTTATATAATATTTATTCATAACCACAATAAAAACCTATATTTTCCGGAAATGAACCAAAACAAACGCTAAAGTCAAACTATGGCAGAATGAAGACAGTCATTAGATATGCTTGGCTATTTGTTTTTCACACTACGAATACTTTCCAGTAACCAATTGAAGTTTGTGCCTAGGTCTCGCTCTATTCCCACGATATTTAGGATCGGTCTCGGCGCTTTCGTGACCATAAATCTGTTTGAAAGGCCGTTGGCAAGAATTCACTTGGAATGCGTCCAAATTTAATATCCTCTTTCAAAAATCATAGTATGCATTATGAAAAATTAAACGTAACTGGATCATACTAATAATAGAATTTATCTCAATAATTACTTCGCTTATATTGTTATATTTTGTTTGCAAACAAAATTTGCAACGAAAACTTATGAACGACGTGGAACTCGAACCCGCAACGTCTCGGGTTCCGTCCGAGCACTCTTACCGACTGAGCCAACCGTTTGAGTCCCGCACCGGTCATAAATATTGGTTGCAAATTTTATTTGTATAAATAATCCCAGAAGTGAAGGATTACACTTAAAAATTTTTTTTTTTTTTTAATTATTATTGTCAATAATGCCAAACAGGGCATTCATCAGTTGTAAGATATTTCACTTATTATATCGCTTAGTTCTGCTTCAAAAACAAAAATGAGTAATGTATATTAAGCTTTTATTTAAATAGCCTACATAAGGGCGCATCAGAATATCAGTGAAAATTAAATGAAAACAATAAAACAATAAAAATTCGACCTCACGATATAAAGCACAAAGTTGAAATTCGCATGTAACGATAAATCGAGAGATAGCTAATGCCTCGATTTTTGTCTGTTTCACGAACTAACCCATCTTTGCAACATTTCGTTTTTATATTAAAGAATTGTTACTGGGTGCCTTAAAATAAGGGTATGTTTGAATTGCAACAATATTACGATAGTTGTTTAAAAAGTTATGATTAAACAAAATTGGTTGCATACATTTTTATAGTAACAATAAATTATTACTAAATTCATATTAATACAATTTACGATTTGATAGGGTAGTACCGAAATGATGGCAGAGTATCTTGAAAGAGAACGTACGTAAAAAAGTGTTGAATTCTACAGTTCACATGACGAATAATTGAACAGAAAAACCGTAACTGGTAGCATCAAATGTTAATTTAAATAGTTATGAAAAATAAAATTCTTTGCATTTATTATATTGCGATTATTGTAATACTAGAGACACCAAAGGAGAGTTAATGAGAGCAAGAACTCGAGTTAGTCGGCGTTTTGAATTATTTTACTAAAGTAAACAAAAAGTGTACAAAACCATTCTATTTCCAAACAGCAATACAATATGCCTACTTTCTAAGCCCTTAAGTAATAAGGATTTTGTTTCAATTCAACTTTTATTATACGTTGATATGTTCACAAGCAGTATATTATTTTTGTCTTTATAAAAAAAAGACCAGAAAAATGTTATCCATAGGCATTTATTCTCGATATTTATTCCATATATATATTTTTAATTTCTTCATCTTACCTGATAAGAAATGGTCTAGGAGGAGTCTAGGAGTCATGCATTGATATACCTACTGTGTGTATAAAATCAAAATATTGTAACTACGTGTTAAGTTAAGTAAAAATCTTGTTTTAAGGTCTACGCATAAAATGGCACCAAAAAGGTTTTCGTAACATCATTAATCATGACGTTTGGTAAGTAGCCCATCAAATGTAAGTAGTAACTCTTACCAAGCCCAATGTTATTACAACTGATTTTATCATAGTATAATAATTGCACATTGTCAACTACTGCAAAACAACAATGGCTTTCAGTTAGTTTTTATCGATAGTAAATGGAAAACTCAATCGGCGGTACAGGCCAATTGCAGACATTTGGAACAAATGTTACTCAAACCGAAAGCCTGTATACTGGACATTCAATTAAATAAACCTGAACTTTATAACTTGGTTTATTTCGATTTGAAATAATTGTTTTCAATTGGACTTAACATTATTTTGAATATGTTAGGGCTTAGTGTGCAATCATTATTTAACCGACTTCAAAAAGGAGGAGGTTCTCAATTAATGCGCCGCTCCTTCTCTCACAGAGCGCCATTTGTATCCGAAGCGGTAATAGTATCTAGTATATTAGAAATGACTTCAAAAATAATTCTAAAGGAATCAATTTTGAGAAAATGAATGCATATAATGCCTTTTAGCCATTTTATTCATCGGTATAGATTTTTTTATGTTTCTTACCTCAGAACGTTCTCCTGGGTGAACCGATTTTGATAATTCTATTTTTTATTTGAAGGCTGGTGCCTCCCGTGTGGTCCCATTGCAATTTGGTCCAGATCTGACATCCATGAGAAAACCATAAAAGTCTTAAATTATCTATTACTATGTGCGCGACAAACTTACGAATAACTCAATATCGCGCCAACTGATTTCGATGATTTTTGACAGGAAATACTGCAAAAGCGGTTTGGTGAGATTATGGGATCCATGACAAAGGAATGGAACTCTTCAATTCTGAGTAGCAAATTAACGATACTCGGCGTTATGTTTTTTATGCTATTTGGATATTTGAGTCACCTACCGTAACATAATGGTCAAGTTATTGTCGTAGTCGAATATGAGGATCAATGGAACTCCTTAACGTCTTACAGTATGGGTGCGATCTGTGGCAGATATGTCTGTCTGTAATCTGCTTACGTTCATTGCTGCATTGCAAAATTAAGTAGATCTACACATATTTAGACAAATTATTAGTTATGTACTTCAGTTTAGGTAAAAGAAAATAACTAAAACACAACCGACTTCAAAACACTATTCCAAAACAATAGGTATAATATACACTAAAAATAATAAAGATAATTGCGACTTTTATAGAATCTAACTAATTAATCTAATTCTAGTTACGATTTTTCTTTCGGTGTCAGCCAAGGTAGGTTTGTAACTACATGCATAGGTGAGATGTGCTTGAGTCGCACGTGCGACGTAAAGAGGTAAGAAGTGAGAGCGGGGCCGCGGCGAAAGGACACCGATTCCAAAAATATCTCTGGTTTGGCGCACCCCAGTATCAGCTCGAACCATTTGACCGCTTACAACGCATATTTGCTTGAATTCTTGGGGACCCAGTGCTCTTTTTTTTTATGGAATAGGAGGACAAACGAGCGTAAGGGTCATCTGGTGTTAAGTGATCACCGCCGCCCACATTCTCTTGCAACACCAGAGGAATCACAAGAGCGTTGCCAGCCTTTAAGGAAGTGTACGCGCTTTTTTTGAAGGTACCCATGTCGTATCGTCCCGGAAACACCAAATCCGTGACTGGCTCGATCACTTGTAGAGTCGCTTCACTGAGTTTCTTCTACCGCATTTATCACGGGAATGTCCCGAAGAGCTGTTTTACGTGATATCTGCCGCCGAATTTTACTATCGCACGACATATCATAAATTAGGATATCATCCGCACCGTCTGGATGAGTGGTGTTCCTACACTGTGCGGTTTTCAAGGAACTTTCTTTCATGTACAACAAAGCTCTGGAATTATCTTCACAGCTACACCACTTCCACTTCCCGACCTCAGATTGCCAGTAAATAAATTTCCTTTCATTTTTGTTATATTCTCTTCCTTTTCCAATGGGTTTCACCGTACTATTATTATTTTGGTTTCAAAAATTATCGGCCCAGGGCTTCAATTAAATTTGAATACATTGCCACATATAAAAACCTACCAATTAACTATATAAGCATTGATGTTGATTGGTTAGAATACAAAGTGGTCACTATAAACGCAGAATTCAACAATTTTTTTTTATGGAATAGGAGGATAAACGAGCCTACGGGTCACCTGGTGTTAAGTGATCACCGCCGCCCACATTCTCTTGCAACACCAGAGGAATCACAAGAGCGTTGCCGGCCTTTAAGGAAGGTGTACGCGCTTTTTTTGAAGCTACCCATGTCGTATCATCCCGGAAACACCGCACAAGGAAGCTCATTCCACAGCTTAGTAGTACGAGGAAGAAAGCTCCTTGAAAACCGCACTGTGGAGGACCGTCATATCCAGATGGTGGGGATGATATCCTAATTTGTGGCGTGTGTAACAATGTGTGTGAAGTGATATTGAGCGTAGTTCATAGCATTTGTCGCGACACACTGAGCACTCACTAAAATTGCTATATTGCTTCATATATATAGAGTGAGGGAACGAAACGAAATATACGTCTTGGTGCAATCAATGTCAGAGCTTCGAATAACTTATGAAATATACCAATAAATAGATACATAATTTAAAAGTAAAACGGCTTGACCGATTTGAATAAACGATCTAAGAAAATTTATTGAATTAGGCGTTACTTTGCGGAAATCCATAATTATACAAATGATCTAAGTTTTCTTTAGTGCTAATTCCGCCAATAATTGTTTTCTTTAATGTTAATTCCGCCAATATTTGTTTTTAATAATGTTTAACTAACACATAATGGTTTAAATAAAGTCAAAGTCAAAAATATTAAATTGACAAAAAATCAACAGATTGCTCGTCAACGTCAATCACCAAAGATACAGTTCAAATACATGTTAATTACACAAAACGTTACGCATATATATTTTAAAAATAATGCAATCCAGTAAAACAATACAAGGCTGAACCATAAAATCCATAAAAAATAACTATAATACTATTCAATTCCACATTCTAATATCGTTTACGTAATCTTCAATACTGTAATAAGCCTTTGACATGGGTCTGCGTTTAATAAATAATAGTTTGAAAAACAAAAAAAACGCGCAAATAATAGTTTGAAAAACGATGGATGAAATTATACAAATTAACAAAAACCATATTTTGCAAATTGAAAAATAGAATAATTTAACAAATTAATGTATTGTCATCGGCCCTTGATATATCTACAAAGTTTGAATGAAATCTGGGCGTTTAAAGTGGGTCAAAATCGCGCCCAAATGAGTCGGTCACAAACAAATATACATACAGATGAAGCTAAAATAAAGATTTAAATTTATTTATTCATAATTCAGATTAAGTTTTTGGTAATTTATTGTAAAATTTAATACCCTTGCATGCAAAATAATTATTTATCTTAAAGCAGGGGGCACTATAAGCTTGTAGTTATTTCTAGTGTTTAAATTATGGTTGTCGCTTATTTTACTGTATAAATTATAATGTTTATGTACGTGCAGGAGACTGCTATAAATATATTGGGCGGTCATAATATAAATTTGTTTAGATTTTTCCCTTAGAGATTCTCGTGCGCTCATTTGTTTTAGGGCCCTAAGAAATAGTAAAAACCGATAAAATTTTTTGAAAAATTAAAAATTGTACGGAAATGGGATTAGACGACCCCAAAGGTGCAGCATTAGAGTGAGTGAGTGAACACACAAGGTTAGCGCTATAGAACGAATTTCCCACACTTACTTTAAAATATTTTCTACTTATTGAAATCGTGTTTTTATATTCGTGTGTGTTTTACTGTGTTATTTTGTTCCTCTAAGTTTCACAAAATTCAATCTTGCCTCTAGTTCCAGCGTTTGGCTAGTCGACAGCGCCTGGACATGCCTCGTGCAGAGACGAAAAACGTGTCAAACTGACTTTTGAAACTAAACGGAATTTATACAATAATCATAATTTTAAGTAGCAATGGTTTTAAAATTATGATTTCTTCGAAATCTTCTTTTTTGGTTCAAGTATATGCCTGCAAAATAAATGGATCAGGAAAAAATTCTCTCCCACTATTAGAAAACCAATCTTTATTCTCATTTACACAAACATACAGACAAAATTTGTTACTCAAATTATTATTTTTGTCCCAAACTAGACGTCATAGCCTACATATGGGTGCAAGACAACGATATATTTAAAACGATATACATACAACTAACATACATGACTCATGAATTACCTTTATAAATTATCATAATACAAATGTTTGCACCTACCGGGATTCGAGCCAGTGACCTCTCGCTTGGTAGGCAGGGTCACTAACTATCTCCATACATACTAATACTACACCAAAATAATTCTTATGATACCCATCAATGGACTGTCACATCGGATAATAGACTAAAAAGATAATTCGAAATACTTATGTCTACCCTACAATCCTACTACCGAACCAGTCTACTTCAAGTGAAAATAATGTAGCAGTGAGGGTCATGATTTGCACAAGTTCAAATAAACTCCCAGCTTATGTAAAGGGTCCTTAAAACGTTAATTAACTGAGAGCCAACAATCAACCAAGCTCAATGTACTTCTTAACTTTTCTTATTGCTTCGGCGTCATAACGCCCGAATGCCTATTAATAGTTCAGTTGAAAAACCTCACAATTCTTTATTTGAATGTTAACTACAAGTAGTAATTGTAACGTGGGACGGACCGAACCAATACAAACTAAAGAAAGAGAAGTTATTTAGAGAAGAAACACGTTATCATCGCAACAATCCAAATAAATATATCAGGGGTCCATTCTGTTATTTCGAATTCCACCTTCCAGCGTCACCAACAAATCGGCTCGAGCGTATTATTTTAATTCCCTTTAAAATTGGTTGATTAATTCAGATCCCTTAACTGTCTTTCTTATTTTTATGGAATGGGAGGACTAATGAGCATACCTGGTGTAAAGTGATCATCGCTGCCCACATTCTCTTGCAACACCCGGAAACACCGCACAAGGAAGCTCATTCCACCGCTTTGTAGTATTTTGTCTTGTCCTGGGTTGCATGAAAAATCATCATCGTTATTTGTGGTCTTCTTAAGCAGTTCCACTGTACGCTAGATTTAATATTTAAATAATCAACGTCACTAACTATAACCAAGAAAAAATTTAATATAATCCTCAATTACTCATTCCATCGCTATCAATATTTTTTTTATAACAAGACCATTGTTTAACAAAATATTGGCGTCGATATATAGATCCAGGGCACAACCGATTTCGGAAGGCGCAAATTCTGCTTCACATGGAGTACTGTACCCTGGGCGGGCACTCCCTAGTATCTTAATCTTCTATTTAACCGCATATAACGAAGAGCGTCTTGAATCATCAAAAAATCAAGTCATCCCCGATCGGCTTGATTCTTTGGCCTTGCGTGGAGATGTGTGTCCTCTCTACATCCTCTATCGTATTTATCACGAAGATTCCAGCGGCTGTATTCCACCACCAGACATTACGTCAAAATGCAAAATACCACCCACATCATCACGTTGACGTCTGGTATTCAACAACCACACGTTTCGCAAAAAATTTCTTGCCTCGCACAGCCACATTGTGGAATCGATACCCAGCTGCTGTGTTCCTGAACCAATACGACTCAGGGACTTTCAAGAAAAGAGCATAATCTCACTTTTAATACCGGCAATACACCTGTAGTTGCGGATGTCCATAGGCGGTTGCCCCACCACTCCCCATCCGGTGAGCCTCTTGCCCGTTTGCCCCCCTTATATATAAAAAAAACCCTTAAGCTTCCTAAAAAATAAAATTTCTTCAGGTCTTTTTGATGATGACATCCTCATTTGTGGAGTGTCGTGCGAAGTTGGAATTTGGCGGCAAGAATCAGGTGAGACAGGTCTTCGGAACAATCCCTGTGATGAATGCGGTAGAAGACATATAATAAAGCGACATCTCTACGCCACGCCAAGTGATCTAGCCGTTCACAGAGCACTGGGTCCCCGACAATTTGAGCTGGTCTGCGTTGCACGCTGGTAAATGGTTCGAGCTGATACTGGGGCGCTTCAGACCAGACCTGACAGCATTACTCAATATGTGGCTGGAGCTGCGCTTTGTAGACTTTGAAGTTATAGCATGCTCTTTTAATAGCACCCAGTTTCTTCTTGATTTGGCAATCTTTCATTTCATTCAGTATTCTGATACTAAGAGATGCATTAAGGAGAATTTTTGATTTTTTTTTAGTTTTGAGCGGTGATAGGACAAATACGGTTTTTATCTAGCCTAGCGATTTGTATCCCTAACTTTTAGCTATAAATTCCATGTTCGAATCCCATTTCCCCGAATCCTTTTTAAGTAAAAATACATAAAAGTTTGTTTCAGGGTCATGTTTACGATATAATTTGCGATTACACGTTAGTTGTCTGCCAACCCATAAGCTATACCTAGTTTGAACCTTACTTAGTATTAAGATTTGAAAATATTTTGAAAAATATAAAAGTAGGTCATTATTCGAGAGAAGCAAGTACTTCACCTCGTTTCACCTTCTCATAATATCCATAATTTATTCTCTATTATAGGGAGAGAAATCTCGAATGTCAGTTAATCTCAATAATGTCCCAATTTACATAAAATAATTTACGTGGTTGCTTCAAATTGCTGATGGATTTCACGGTCCTTAGACTCATAATAATGGATAGGACGTCGATTTTGAGTGGGAAGTAAACCAAAAGAAATATCTCATGAGGTATAGTAGATCCATGCATCAATATTTGAGTATATTAATTACGATAATACATAATCTGTGTGTTATTATTCTAGTCTAAAGTCGAATAATTTCAATTTTAATTACTAAGTCAATTATCAGTTTTTTTCAGATGATAGACTCCTTATTTTTGACTAATGTTAATTTTTTTTTTGTTTATAATTTATTGGTGAAGTGAACTTGAATTAACCGATAAATTTTTTTTACATCACTTCTGTATTAAAAGTAAAAAAAATACTTTATTGACATAACGTCATCATCAAAATCACAATTTAAATCGTCATTTAAATACATATATATATAAATGTTAAAATGAAACACTTTTTTCGCGTTCCACTGAAAACACGATCTGGAAAAGTCTCGAAACGTCGGGTTAACTTAAATAATAATAAAAATTGCGTTAATCAAAGAAAATACTTTGTGCAACATATAAATGCTACAAGCTATGCTGCGTGTACTGTGGCAAGTTCCGTTTAATATTTAGTTTTTGTTTCATTCAAATCGATTCACAAATAGTTCATATTATAATTGAAATAATACGCCAGAATCTCGAGCACGGTCGGAGACTATCGTGAATTAATAAAATCGAATAACAATACGAACGGCAAAATGCTTTTTCCTCTGCATTACGGTAAAATGCAAATTACTAACGCCCATTTAGAGATTGTCAGACGAATAACATTCGCTAAAAGGAAACAGTGGAAACCTTGTTTCATGCCTCATTTCAACGAAACGCTTCATTTATGTTAATCAGTTTGAACTTCGGCAAATTTCCTAAAATAAGGATAAAGGTGTAACATTTCGAACTTAATTTGTTGAACATTTCTTAAATTGTAAATCCTTTTATCCTTTACTAAGTCCTTAGTATTTAGTCCATGTACAGACCAAATAACATCACAATAATGTTACTAAGGGAATAATCTGAGCTACTCATAACGATGGTGCAACTTGTAAGCACGAGCCGAAGTTGAGGGCCTCAATACAGCGTTTTGATAGTGAAATTGCACATCTCTCCCAATCGGTGTTCTGTCAATAGAAAAAATGAGGTTAGTATTTGGAAATGATGTAGCCTAACGCCTTCGGAAATATGCATTCAAAGTTAATGAGTTAAAATTGAAAATCGTATTTCTGATAGATTTTATAATATTACTAGCTGACCCAGCAAACGTTGTATTGCCGATATTAAAATCGCGATATAAAAGTAACTGTTGATCGTAGATAGGTGAAAATTTGAAATTGTATGAATTTTTAATGCTGACTCATTATCAAACAAATTTAAAAAAAAATGTCAAAAAAATAAAAATTTCGTACGGACCACCCTTAACATTTAGGGGGATGAAAAATATGTTGCCCGATTCTCAGACCTACCCAATATGCACTCAAAATTTCATGAGAATCGGTCAAGCCGTTTCGGAGGAGTTCAATGTTTAACACCATGACACGAGAATTTTATATATTAGAAGAATGTAGTATTCAAATGATGAGGATGAATATCGTCCTTGCGTTAGCTTTTACATTATCTCTTTATAATTGCCAATTTTTAAAGTATTAAAATAGATATAGTTTGTCAACCTTAACAGAAAGACATATGCCCTTTTGGAGTTTTCTGTAGACCTAGAAGATAGCGTTTTCACTGAAAGCTCTCAGACAACTTATTTTTTTCCGAAATCTCCAACAAATATCTTTAATGTATACAAAAATGTAAATAAAAACAAATTATATACTAAAACCCTCCTCGAGAACCACGCTATTTATTAGGGAAAACAGGATCAAAAATGGTGCAGTAGTTTTTGAGTTTATCGCGAACAGACAGACAGACAGACGTGGCGGAGGACTTTGTTTTATAAGATGTAGTAAAAATTAGTAAACTACTAAACGGGTACAAGACAACGATATATTTAAAAGAATGTACTTACTTAAACATACATAAATACATGTAAACATCTATGACTCGGAAACAAACACCCATATTCATCATATAATATCTACCGGGATTCGAACCCGGGACCTCTAGCTTAGTAGTAGCCATTCGGCTATACATGTCGTCGGATCTGTTGTTACTGTAACTGGTTTTTACTGACGAGTCGTAAACAGTCGTAGTTATACATATTTGTTCGTCATCAGTGACGCACTTTTGGTTTTTGCCGGCACAGACCAGTTGTCACATTAGTACAAAGACACTCTCCGAGGTGTTGTATAATTTTCTTATACTTATTCCTTCCTTCACTTATCCATTTAACAAATACTTTTGTCTATCAATGAGTTCATCTATTTCTTAAGAAAATAGACAAATTGGTAAGGTCATTCTGAAGCCGTCGTTCCTTCAAAGTTATCTTTCAAATCATAGATCAAAGATAATAAAAAAACTCATTAAAATTCATGAACTTTCTTCCTGATCGTACTAATAAAAAAGTGCACTTTTCTTATATCCAAGTTAAATTGAACTCTAATATTTGCAATAAAACAATCCTTTTCTGCAAAGTGGAACGGAATAAAATTATCTGCTATTTGCAGGCGAGATGTCTTCTCGAGTGCAGGCGAGAAGCGAGCGGCAAACAGGTCGGAAACAAGCCTCCGCCTCCGGATGCACCTGTAATTGGAGGCTTTCAATTCCGTATCTACTTTTCAATATATTTGCGTAGCAAATTGCTTTACATGATCCAAATGTTCGAGGTGAATATTTACTTAACCAGCTTAAACTGGCTAGAATTCAACAACTAAAATGAAACGAGAAATAAATTGCCGCATTGACTGAGCTTAATAAAATTGTAGTGTCAAACTTACAGCTTTTCACGTAACGCAAATTATCACTGTTTCGTGGTACTTATACCACAAAGCCTATATTTAACACGTATGTCCGTTTGTCTTTAGTTCTGTATCTCTACCATGAGATTACAGTCATGCTACTCGCTAGTGAATGCGTAAGAAATTTGTATGGAAAATTATACAGCGCCTCTGGCGGTCAAAACATATCGAACACTTTTCGCTAGCGAGTCGTAGCTTTCTCGAGCTCACATCATACGACTTTTACCAAAAACTATTCGATTCACGTTTACTCGCTATCGAATGTAGTAAGTAGAGGTAGAGAATGTAGTGACGTATTATTAGTAACGTATTCACCGCAATAAATTCGCATACCTTACATACAATTAGTCAGCATTACGCCGAATGTGACGATTTGCACAAAATCAAAGTTGAACGACCGACTGCCTGGGTCTTATGATGACGTATACCAGGAGGTCGCTGTATGTGTAAGACAAGCAAGGGTACATAACAAATGTCCACTCAGCCACTTCAAACCTGTAGAAGCGAAACTAAAAATCGATGACTAACATCGACGTTTAATTATTTACTATTGTGCATGGATGAATTACAAATAGTCAAACAAATAACTCAACTTGAATCTTTTTTCTTTTAATTTAGCATACCTTTATATTATTTTCATAATCGTACTTTATAGTATACAATAGAGGATATTGCTTATCATTTTGATAATAAGCTGTATATATTACACTTAATATAAGATTTTCCTAAAACGAATATTTACAGAAAAAAGTATTATCATCACGTCATTAATAAAATGATATAAGTCATCTAAAAATGCTCATTACAGTCCAGTTAGACAAAATGCTTTTATACCCGAGAAATGCTTAGATCTAGTTTGAAATGGAGATTTAAAACTGCAGCAGAAATAGGTTCGCTTTTCACTAAGGCTGGGTAAAGAAACATTTTGCTAACAATAATGTTCTCGCCGAGTGCATCTTTTTATGCCCTTTCACTGAACATTATAAGTGGGCTGGCTGTAGCTCGCCTTTAAAAAGTTTTACTGCGACTTTCTTTTAACATCTCCGCTTCAATTTCGCTTCGCAATTTATATGCACTTTGTGGGTATCGCTACTCAAGAGCACCCTGCGAGCGCGTTTGTTTATGAAGACCGAAGTTAAAATTGACGTTTTTCTCTTAAAGACACATCTTGATGATGCGTTCATATTTAATGAGACGCCACTATCCGTGAGGCGATTGCCAATTCTTTAGAGGCCCAACGTTTGCCAACTCCCTAAAGATCGTTCTTGTGTGAAACAAGTATCCGACCATGTATTATTGTTTACTGCCGGAATGACTTCCTTTTGATACTCGAGCCAGCCAACTTTAACTGATCGCTCTCAGTAAAACAAGTTTATTTGTGCGGTCGTGATTGCAACTATTCTACAGCTTTCTTATAGGCATAAAAGGCATTTATGTTGATAATTATTTAATCAATTTTGATTCAGATTCAAAATAGGATATGAAATCACTAATGGAATATCGAAATCTAACACAAATTCGAAAATTCGAAACTCTAAACTCAACGGGATTATTCTTTTCTTTATAATTTTTTTGTTAGTAAAATTAAATTTGTAATATAAATAGTCTGACGGCGGTTGTTACATTCTTAACCTGTGGTATCATTAAGAAAGTAATTTATTATATAATAGTAACCTTTTACCTCAATGTCATTTTAAATAATATATTCTTTATTCATACTTTTTGATGTAAATTAAAGCACAACCGCACTACTATCATAAAAAAAAAATGGCGGTCTGAAAGATAACAAGCGGCGGAATAAATTTCCCCAGTATTCTTTTTTGCGGTCTTGTTTATAAAACTAGAAAATACTATGTTAGGCTATGTAACTTCTGAAGTCGTAATTTGTACAGAAGTCTAATATTTTTTTTATATAAGGGGGTGCAAGTGGGCAAGAGAAGGGAACGATGTCAGCCTTTCAGGTTAGTAGTATGCTCTATGCTTGAAGGTCTCTGAGTCATATCGATTCGGGAAAACGTTTTTTTTTTATGAAAATGAGGGATGAGACGAGCAGGACGTTCAGCTGATGATAATTGATACGCCCTGCCCCTGATTCTTGAAAAACCCATAAATTCTAAGCGGCACTACAATCGCGCTCGCCACTTTGAGACATAAGATGTTAAGTCTCATTTGCCCAGTAATTTCACTAGCAACGGCGCCCTTCAGGCTGAAACACAGCAATGTTTACACATTACTGCTTCACGGCAGAAGTAGACGCCGTTGTGGTACCCATAATCTAGCCGGAATCCTGTGCAAAGGAGCCTCCCACTGGAAGAGAGGTGATAACAGTACTCTATGTGAGGCTAAATTTGGGCCTTTAATAGTTGCAGGTGGTGGCTTAAAGTGAAGTAATGTCTCGCTCTACCGGTAGCTTTTTAGAGACCTTTTCTTCCAAGTGACCACGCAACTGAACGTCGCTCGATATATGGACGCCAAGTATGCCGATACAGGCTGTGGCAGTTATGTAAGGAGGGATCTCAAATCGAGGGGTCGTATCCCTCTAAAAAGGGATACTTTTTAGCTTTGTTAACTAATGTCTTCTTAGGATTAAATTGGACTATTCTTTTTATGATTTCTGCATCTGTGCCGGTAGTAGAACCCACTTTATGTAAATATTTAATTAATCTTGTATCCCTTGATACTAACTTTGGCTACCCTTAGCCTAAATAGAACCTCTAACAAAAATACAAAAAAAACAATATTTATTTATAAAACTAGTTAAATCCGTTCGCAGTGTATGTGTTCCATTAATATAGCATCTACATAATAGTAAAGATAACAGCAACATCTGTTAATCCTACAACTATTACAGGATTTCCACATTTAAATAAAACACTTTTATGGGATAAAAACGCGTGTAATTATTGTAACTGTTTTTAGATAATCTAAAATTATAGTAAAAATTACATTTTTATTTTAGTTACCTAACCCGACATTTCAATACCTTTCCAGATCCTTTTTCAGGTGGACTGCAGACATAATAATATAATATAATAATATTGACACACTTTTTACACAAATTATCTTGCCCCAAGTTAAGCATAATATATAGCCTGTGTTATGGGTTACAAGACAATGATATATTTATTACAATATACTTACTTCCATATTCATTATATAAATGCTTGCACCTACCGGGATTCGACCCCCGGATAAAATTAGTCAAAGATATAAGTATTTGTCATAGTTATCATCATGAAGTTTAGCGCTATTTATTGCCTTGAAGGTGGTATTTGCTATAGACAGATGCTTTTTGGCATAATTTACTGACAGTGTCCTCTTCTTTTTTGGTATGTGTAATTGTGGGTTTTAATTTAGCGATTATTGGATCACAGGTGTTTTTTAATTTTAGATCGTCTTCTCTATTGAAATTTTGTGTTTTTTAATTTCAATGACTTCACGAGCCAGTCTTGGGAGAAGTCTATTCTCTTTTACCAGAACTTTTGGTTGGTCGAACCAGATGTAGTGGTTACGAGTGTTGTGTTTTCACATACAGCTGACTTAGAGTGACGTCTGTGATTAATATCCGCTGTGTTCTTTGAATCGGCTTGAGATATTGCTTTTGGTTTGCCCAATGTAAGACAGACCACAGTCGCAGTCCAGTTTATAGACACGCGTTTTAATCCTTTAAAAGTGCTTTATTTAAATGTGTAACACTTGCGTCAATCAAAGAAAATGCTTGGATCTGTACAACTCATTCAGCCATTCTACAATTTAATTAAACGTGGAAGAACGTTAATTAAAAACCGCAGTATAGATCGACAAAACACTCCCAGTGATTGATGCAGCGCTGTGAAGCATAAACAGACACCCATTCAGGGTCACAATTGTGTAACATCTTATAATCGCCTTCCTGCCGACTTGATACTAGGAATAATCAGTTTTCGCCCTGACAGGTTTGGCAAATAGTGCCCTAAATATGGACTTTAGCCTTTCACGGTGTCAATCTCAATACTAATCTCTACTATACTGCTGTAAATAAAATACGTTTTAAGGAGGACTGCTTTGCTCTTGTAAAGGTTTACTAAACGTCGGATGAAGTAAATAAGTTAAATAATGTTCCTTTTACGCAAATATCTTTTGTAAAAATTACAGTCACTATTACACGCGTTTTAATCCTTTATAAAGTAGTTTATTTAAATGTGTAGCACTTGTTTTAATCAAAGAAAATTCTACTATACTGCTACGTTTTTAAATTTATTGTTGGGAACAAGAAGGAAAATAGAAAATATTAGCAATCAATAAACCACAGCGTTTTCACCATAATGTAGGAGACTTAACAAGAATTCAATTCTCAAGAGCAATCAATGACCTTCGAACGTCATTGCCCACGATGATTATTTGAAGTTTCAAAAGTATATTAATCCTTTTAATAAAATGGATGTAAATCAAAAATAGATAATTAGGTATGGTTATCAATTTAATAATATCTATCAAAGTCGAGATGTATAAAAAAATCTTCCGCAAATCCTATTCAAGCAGTTTTTATTGTAGGTAATTCAAGCCCAACTCACACAGAAGTTATTATATTTTCACAGGAGAATTTATCCGGTTATTATTTTGACAAAAGGCCCGCTCTCCTGGAACTGGTAATATATTAAACAGAATTCAGTAAAAGTTTTCTCATTGGCAACAATGCCCTGGATCATCGAGTGTTTGTCGACGGCATTCTTCACATTTATTTTTCTCGAGTTCCCTTGGTACTGGGGTGAGTGAAATCATTAACAAAACAACCTCATTACTACTAAGCGACAAGTCTTAAACTCCATCCGATTCATTAAGAATATAAACTTAAAGTAAATGAGCAGCTTAATTATTTCTTTAAATTGAGGGTTCTCACATTGAGCGCTTTTTAATGACGGCACAAAGACTAAGAAATTAAGATTTCATAGATTTATATAGAAATGTGTAATTAGCCATTTAAAATGTTTTTGTAACTTTATACATAGTTATAGGTGACATGTGCTTGAGTCGTAAGGAGGCGAGAGGAGAGAGCGGATCGCAGCGGAAGGACATCGATTCCAAAAATAACAATAATCATAACTAGAATTGGATTAATTTATTAGATTGTATGCAAATACGCAATTATTTTTATACTTTTAGTTGCATATTATATCTTTTTTTTTAAAGTCGGTTGTTTTATTGTAAAAATAATTTTTTATATATTTTTTTTAATTTTATACTTTTTCATCTGATCATCTGATGTTAAGTGATCACCGCCGTTCACATTCTTTCGTAACACCGGAGGAATCAAAGGATCGTTGTCGAATTTTAAGGAAGGTATTCGCGCCTTTTTTTAAAATTCCATAGTTAGGTTGTACGTGGCATAAAGTTCCTTTAAAATTGCACAGAAGCAGGTGAAGATTATAATATTATATTATTTTGTACTTTCATCATGACAGTCATAAAGGATAAGTAATAAGTTGTTAAAAGTATAAAATATCTGAATGGCGTAATATTTAACATTTCGGGATTACACTTGGGAGCGATATTATCGTCTGTAGCGCCAGCAGTCGTGGTGCCAACATTGGTCGAACTCAATGCTAGTGGCATGGGAACTAAAAATTAAATAGCACATTTAGTCGGAAACTCTGGCGGTCTCGATACAGCTTTTACTGAGGAAATGTTCGGAGTTATAAACAGCGCAATATTTTATCAATCCACCCCCGAGTATCGGATAGTGAAGGTAAAGTCAATATACCACTTAGGAAGTTACCAGAATTACTCTCATCGAAACGGTACATAAGTGACTTTATGTCCAAAGTTGTAATAGCACTTTCAACGATCAAGCTGCTAATGGTGTTGTATTTTATTGTAATTGATAAAAATAAGTAAATAATATATTATATACACTTACGGACTCATAACCTGCATTAATGTTCGAGACTCCTTTGAAACTTCATAGCAGCGCAATATTATGACGTATAGCAATATTAAGTATATCATATCCTTAAGTGTATGTTTGTATTCTGGAAAGGACCATTTTTTAGTAAAAACGATAAGTTTAACAAAAATTGGTTTTGGTTGATTTATAGTAAAATTGGTTTTCCCAGTGTAAAAACAAAAGCACAGATTTTTGATTGAAGAACAGATTCTTAGTGGCGGAAATTTCCAATTACACTAATTAAGTAGACTAAAATTAGACATAGCTTTAAAATAATTACAAAATTTCACAAAAGTTAAAAAATATTCAATATACTCAGAAATGTTAAGTCAGGCACATGGCTTGCGAGATGAAACCTTCACAACAATCATTGGACAGTCTCTACATTTTTATTTGAATAAAAGGATTTTTTATTCAAACAAAACAAATTTTATAACTATATTTACAATACTATACCTACATAAAATTAAAACTATCATTACGGATAGGCGTACCAAGAATACTGGCAGCATTACCGTGTTGGATAGCAAGGCTGATCCGTTGACCGAAATAGCTGGCAGCGCTTGGGTTTCCAGTAACCATATTGAGGCGCGAAGATAGTATTTTGAATAACCGCGCGCCTCTGGGCCCCACGGCCATTTGGCCCGACACGAACCGGCACAAAGATGTATGACTCACTGAGACCGTCAAATATGTGGTTTATTATTTACATGTTTATTATTTTATTTTTATTTTGTTAAATCGAAGAAATTTGAATATTTATCAAAAATATTAATTCGAAAGTAATCCTGAACTTTCATGCAGTTTATGAGTCTGTCAGTGTATTTTATAATTCAATCTGTTGAAAGATTATAGAATCGTTCATCCCACCATCGATCCATTTATGGACTCGCACTAAAATTCAAAGACAATAAATAAACTCGAATCTAATATCATTCTCTGTATACCTGATATCTTAATGACCGTGAGTAAATAAGTTGTGAAACTGTAAAAAAAAATAAAAAGTCATAACCGCATTTATAATAAACTAGCTGACCTGGCAAACGTTGTTTTGCCATAAAAATTATAAATGAAAACCTTCCTTGAGCTTCAACGAATCTCTTACAAAAGATTTCATTGAGATCGGTCGAATAGATTAGGTGTTATTAGGGAACATACAAGCATACATTCTCTTTTATATATATAGATAGATAAATATAAAATAAATACAATAATATTTTTAAATATTTTTTGTGTTATAATAAAATTATTAATTTTAATCTTAATAAAATTTCATCAAACCAGACGACTCACATAATATTTACAAAACAGATATTAAATATTTCAATATAAATAGTACATAAATTAACGTCAAAGAAACTCCTATTATTCCAAAACAACAAAATAATTATGAAAACTATTGTTCGTCGGATTTCACGAACTAAACTTCCACCAAGCTAAGTAATTGGAGAACTATGAAGCCTCGTGGCTTTATGAATAAAATATAATTCTTGTGATTTATTTTAATGATAATATAACTGGAGCGAAAATATTCGTTAACATACGAATTAATGTAATTTACTTAACAGGCTTTACTTGTTGGGATAGGCCTGGGAGTCGTCTGGGGATTCCTCGCTGATATTTTACCGGAACAGAACGATATTTATGCACCTACAATACGGAGCCTGCATATTTTCAAATAAAATAAATAAGTCTTGATTTGCTATTGTGTACATTAAAGTTATAAATTATATAAAATAAGTGTGGAATATCGCAATAATCTCAAGAAGATAATGGAATACTAACTTAGTTGTACCGGCCCAACTGTCATATTACAAAATTCAAAAAACAAAAACGAGGGAAGTATTTTGTTCTATTTACTTACAACTAATAGTTGTTAGCGTTGTAGTGCGTTGTTCGTTTCGTAGCTATATACAATTTATAACACTTTTACACTACTCACAGTTGTGAGTTACGTTCATACTCACTACATTGGCCCTGTTTGTCTCTCTCAACTTGACAAAAACGTGGAAGCTGAGCTGAAGACCACAACATCAACTGCCTCATACAATATTCACCATCATCCTTCTTACACTATACATACTAATAATAGCAAGGAAAAATATAATTAACTTCTCATAGTAACTAATCGAATTGGCAATTAACCATTGAGTTCTGCACTTTTGTAGTTAATTTCTAGATTCTGTAAACCTGTATCCTCTTCTCACACACTATTATAACAAGATTAAACATAGCTTTATATTTTGACAGTTACTTAACTACTGCCTACAAGTTCCCAAGACTTCAAGCCTCACTATGCAAACCCGGAAGGCTACCATGAAAAGAATGGAAAACAAGCTGAGCTGTGCTGCTAAGGAGCTAAAGAAGTCAAAGGATCTTTGTCAAACACTTTTAAATGAACGGGGAGAGTATGAATTGGAGATCCAAAAAGTATTTAAAACAAACTCTTCTCTTAAGTCCGAGTTGGCAGACATGCACCAAAAATGTTTAGATTTAACCTTAGAAAGGGACAGCTTACATAAAATCATTAATTCATTTGACAAATGTAGTTCTGAATATGAATGGGCTTTAAGTCGAATAAAGATACTTGAGTCTGAATTGCTTCAAAAACAAAGCATGGTAACTGTAGATTTAACAAATGAAAGCTCCACTAATAATAAGAATTATATTACAACAAATTCTCATAAAAAGATAAAGAAATATTTAAAAATCAAAAGGTTTATAGCAAAAAGTAGCAAACTCCTTAATAACCAATTCCTGGGCCAAAAGTTTTGTAAAATTAGGTCAAAAAACCAAGAGTTGCTGAAAAAATTACAAAAATATAATAAAGAATTAACAGAGTCCCATGCAATACATAAAATTGATACAGATATATTAAATAATAAAATATTTTCTCTCGAAACAATGTTGCAAAACATTACTTAAAAATATAATTCAGCGCAGGAGCAAATATCAGAACATATAAAGCAGGCTGATTGCTTAATTAAATTAGGCAATGAAAACATTAAAACGCTTTGAATCCTTTATAAACAATAATAATAATATGCGCCACTGCTCCAGCACAACTAATAAACATTCATTAGGAAATTATGAAGACCTAAGTGTATCCCCATTAAAAACTAGTCAAAGTATGGATACAAGTGCATCAAGTAGGTTTATATTATTTTCAGACAAAA
This sequence comes from Leptidea juvernica, assembly GCA_949711755.1. NCBI lineage: Eukaryota > Metazoa > Arthropoda > Insecta > Lepidoptera > Pieridae > Leptidea > Leptidea juvernica. The sequence continues at coordinate 9,324,852 of CATIXQ010000029.1, read as the reverse complement.
TTGGCCAAGGGTTCGGACCTTTATAAAATAATGCAGTTGCAAAGAATTGTGAGTTGATAAATATATGTAAACCCAATATAACTTTCAATAACCTCATAAATTCCATACCAAAAATAAATCTAAAAGAAAAAACGATCATAGGATTAATGTTTGGTAATAACTCTCATAATATTAGAAATAAGGACCTAATTAAAAATATAGAAAAATTAATTAATATTTCCAATAACACAAAATCTAAAGTGATGATGTGTACATTTCCATACTCCTCGGATTTGACACAGGAGCAAAATAGAAAAATATTTAAATTAAATACAACTTTGTATAATGCGACATTCCACAACAATGAAAAATTAATTTTATTTGACACAAATAAATTCATTAATTATAAACTGAAAATAACCAATGGTAACCTATACCTACCATTTAGAGTTAAGCGTCAGTTGGCTACTTTAGTAGCTTATAGTCTTAGTCAACAAACTACTTCCTCTGTAGTATTATTTAATAAACATGCCTCTATTGGGCAAAATTGTTTAATAATCGACATACAAGCCTCTATTGGGGAATGTATTAGTACTAATGTACAAAAATATAACAATGAAGATTTTTCTTCAACTAATTTTAATTAAGTTATTTGACAAGGGAGGACAACTCTTGCAATATCATACAAAATAGGCAACATTCACCAAATATAAATGTTACTGCTATAGATAATCATAATATAAAGTTCAAAAATATTGTTCACCAGAATATACAAGGTATCTCAAGTAAGGAATTAGAAATTGAACTGTTTTTGAGCTGCTGTAATATAGATATATTATGTATTACAGAACATTGGCGTAAGATTCATCAGCTCCAGTTTAGTTTTAGAGAACATAAAGTAGTCAGTTCGTTTTGTAGAAGTAGGGCAATACATGGAGGTTCCCTGATTATTATTAATAATAGATTAAAATGTAAAAATAGAAGAGATATTGTTAATCTCTCTATAGAACAACTAATTGAGATAGCTTGTATAGAACTAGAGCAATTTATTATTGTAAGTGTATACCGCCCCCCCACTGCATCATATGAACAATTCCAACATAGAATGGAGGAGGTACTATCAAAATTTTGCAAAACTAGCAAGTCAATTATAGTGTGTGGAGATTTTAACATAAACTTGCTTGAACCTTCGGCCAATTGTACTAGCCTTAAATTTATTTCAAAGTTTTAATTTGTTCAATGTATTTTGGGAACCTACTAGAATCACTTCTACAACAGCAACCTGTTTAGATAATATTTTTACAGATGTTACTATTACTAGTAAACTCATAATTAATAATCTTCAGTCCGACCATAGTGGGCAACTTATAAAAGTAAATACAAGATTGGACAATGTCAGACCAAAAAAGGTGAGGATTATACCTGTTACGGGTAGCCGTCTTAAGAGGTTTAGAAATAATTTGGTAAATACGATACCATTTTTACACTGTGGTGAAACTGCTAATATTCACTATAACTTAGTCTTCAATGATAACAGTGTAATTAACAATGAAACTGGTAGATCGAATTGCCGTAACACCTCTATCTGTTTAAATATTAATAATCGCGTTATAAATTCGGAAATAGAAATTGCAAATGAGTTTGATAAATACTTCTCCGAAATCCCGATTGTCACGACCAAAGACCTTAACTCTTCGCCAAAAGCAGCATATGATATGTATAAAGTACACGTACCAGTATCTTCCACTGATTTGAAATTTAAGTATGTTACAGGTAGCGATATAATAAAAATCTTCAAATTAATTAACCTAAAAAATACAAAAGACCTATGGGGCCATTCGACTAATATTGTAAAATACATACTTGACATTATAGCACCTGAATTAGCAATAATATTTAATGAATGCATAGATGAGGGTGTGTTCGCTGACCTCATGAAATACAGCAAAGTTATACCTTTGTATAAATCGGGCAGTTCTTTTGACTCTGCTAATTTCAGACCTATTTCAGTGCTGCCTGTTTTTAGTAAAATTTTTGAAAAACTTTTGCTTCAACAGCTACAAATGCATTTTTGTAAATTAATGAACAAAAATCAGTTAATCAACAATCAGTTAATCAGGCTTATCAAAAATTAATGCGGGTACTAGACTCATTGAGCACATCTTTGACGCCTGGGAAGAGTCACAGGATGCATTGGGCATTTTTTGTGATTTGTCAAAAGCATTTGACTGCGTCCACCACGAAACTTTACTCCTAAAACTAAAGCATTATGGAGTGAAAAATATAGCCCTAAATCTGTTAAAATCATATTTAAGCGAAAGAGTTCAGATAGTCGATGTAAATGGCAAACGGTCTTTGGGTAAACCTGTGGGAATAGGTGTTCCACAGGGTTTTATTCTCGGTCCTTTCTTGTTTCTTATATATATTAACAATCTACCGTTTGTGGTAGATGATAGCCATGAGATTGTATTGTTTGCTGATGATACTTCACTTATTTTTAAAGTGAAGCGACGTGCGGATATTGATGATGAGGTAAGCAATGCACTCTCAAAGATAGTGCGTTGGTTTGAGACGAATAATCTGCACTTAAACAATAAATAAAAACAATAGTGTTTACGGTTCATTACTCCAAACACAGCGGAGGTACAAAGCAACGTACTTATAAATGACTAGAGATTGGAACTTGTGGACACTACGGTCTTCTTGGGTATCACGTTAGATAAAAAGCTTCAGTGGGGTCCACATATTAACCATCTAGCAGATAGACTTAGCTCTGCGGCATATGCAGTTAGAAAGATTAGAGAGTAAACGAATGTTGCGACCGCTAGATTGGTGTACTTTAGTTATTTTCATAGCATCATGACGTACGGTATATTACTATGGGGTCATGCTGCTGACATTGATATAGTGTTTGCACTGCAAAAGAGAGCTGTTCGTGCTATATATCAGCTTGGTTATAGACAGTCTCTCAAAGTAAAATTTAAAGAAATAAATATTATGACTGTTCATTGACAGTACATTTATGAAAATTTAATATATGTTCACAAAAATCGTCACCTTTTTGCTCTTAATAGTGATTTTCATTATTATAACACTAGAAATAAGGAATTGCTTGTAACTAATTCTAGTAGGCTTCATAAGATACATAATAGCTTTAAGGGTTTTTTGGATGGGAAGGAACGTGTATGTTATAGTATGTAGTGTATATACAGTAAAAGCCAGTATTTTGTTTGATATTTAGTTTTTCAGTAAATTGTAGGATATACCTATATGACTTGGGTAAAATAAGAAGTTTTAAAATAGGATTAGGACGAGCTTTTTCCAATATAATTTGGTACATACGATGTTTTACCAGTGACTGCTGATAAATACCGATTTTAAAAATAATCGAAGTATAACGATACGTTACTCGAACGGTTAGCTCAGTTGAAAGAGCACTCGCACGGAAAATTAATAAAATTTTGTTTTTAAATGTTATTTGTCTATTAAACCCAGGAGTGAGGTTTATCACTTTAAAAATATAACAAATTGTTTAGATTTACAATAGCGACATCACAAGTCAATTTCCTAATATGCAAATATTGGGGTTGAGCAGGTTATCAACTGTAAATTAGATCCTGTACTCGTAGATGAATTCACAACCTGAGAGTTGTACAAAGCACACAAGATTTTATGACGATATGTCACTCAAACGGTTAGCTCAGTTGGAAGAGCACTCGCACGAATGCGAGAAGTCGTGGGTTCGAGTCCCACATCGTTCATAAAAATTTGTTTTAAAATTTTATTTGTGTAATAATCCCAGAAGTGAGGGTTATCACTTTAAAAACATAATAAAATAATCGAAGTACTATTCCAAATTGTATTATTTAGGTGAGTAGCCAAGAGCTCCGCAAATTATCGTCATACATACAACGGTAATGCCGACTAGACTTTCATTTATTCAGCATGGTTTTCCAAATTTTATAAAATGTCTATTTCAACTTTTACAGTATTTGCGTGGTAAATCCTATGATTTCCCAAGTGAATCGTGGTAAATGTTCGAAATGAACGATGATTTGAATTCACTACTAGGGATATTTCAAATGATTTGTTATGTAATAATTTGGAAAATTTTGAAAATAAAACTTGTAAAGTCACTTGACTCTCAAGTGAGAGATGTCAAGCACTAACTTCTTAAAATTGTCAATGTTGTGTGTTTTCTCACCATTCATCTTTTTTTTATGTTCATTTTTATATCCTTAAGTTCTGTCGCACGACCTATCTATTGAAATTTGCATGTTGTACCAGCATATAAATGGAATTATATATAAACTTAGTACCAAAGACTTAAATTATGTAAAAAAAAATCTGTTGGTGTTTCGAATAAAATAAAATAAAAATAAAAAAATCACAGAATTGTGCGGATTTTTATCATTAGGACTTGGTAAATTATAGGTTTTACTTGAAAAATCTAAGGATTTATCGTAATTTTAGGTTTTATATTTTTCACGGTAGAGGACAAACGAGAGCACAGGTCACCAGATGTTAAGTGATCACCGCCACCTATTTTTTCTTGCAACACCAGAGGAATCATTTTTTAAAGGTAAGGCGTTTTGGGAAGATAAGGTCCAAGAAACACAGCGCAAAGATGTTCATTGAGACAGTTTGGGTGAAACAGCTCATCGGAACACTCCCAGTAGTAAATACTGTAGAAAACACACAATGAAGTGACGTCTCTACTTATGACAACTTGTTTCTTCGGAGCTAATGTGGCTTTGCCCCTGACCACGGAATTGGCAACCACTCTTTGGTATTTATAAAATAAATTATACTTAAATTATTAGACATTCCAATGGAATCCTTTGCGAAGGATAATATAACACGTGTAGTTATAACTGAATTTTAACGTTAATTGTTATACATTATTTTATATACTAGTCACTGACATAGCTCAAATGATTGTGAAACTAAAGTAGCAGTGGGCAGGGCACATAGTTCAACGAACAGAGTAAAGTCCTCGAATGGCGATCACGTACCGGAAGAGTTGGTAGGCCCCTCACAAGACGGAATACGTTGGATGAGGACAGCGTTGGACCGATCGTCGTGGAAATCTTGGGGGGACGCCTTTGCCCGTTGTTCCGGCTGATGGTGATAATATTATATACTATCAATATTCTAGTTTTTCTTATTTGTCGTGCCCATCTAGCCGGCATCCTGTGCAAAGGTCCTCCCACTGGTAAAATCGACTGTATGTATGCTCGATTGCCTTCCTCTCTCCTAAAAAAATAAATTTTATACATCACAACGGTTCGTATATGTCTCTATAAATCTTAGGCCTAGTTTGCTGTATCCGGTATAATATTATTAATTGTACGAATTATTCCAACATTTTCATTCATAATGAAAGGAGAGAAAGAACATGAGAAATTATGAGTTCCTGAGGGGTAATTAGGCATAATTTAATACCTTCGGACTCAAGCCTCCACCCACACAGAATAATTGAGTAAAACATAACTGCCAAATATAATCTCGGCGGACTTAACTTTTAAAACAAAAATATTTCGGTATACTAATTAATTTATACGCAAAGCAATTTATATAAACTCTGAAGTTGAATGACACCATTTGGTATATTCTGGAAAAAAGTTCTCATTAAAATTAAATTCGGCTAAAATGATCAGCGCAACACATCTTTTATCAAGCTTATACAGCAACCTATAAACTCAACCTGTATTTGATAAAATCTTAAAGAGTATGGTTGCAACTAACTATATATTCTCTGAATGACGCTAGCGTGCCGTGTAACGTGTACATCGCTCTCAACATTTTTAATTCGATTTATGTGGCTAGAGTCAAAGATTTTGCTTGAATTGTGTCTAAAAGTGAAGCCTTAATAGTAACAAAAGTGCGTTATAATTAGTTCAATGCAAAATCGTGGATTAATCTCAGTTTTTAAAATTAATGTTCGCAAGTGAGTAAATAATACCGAGGGTACTTCTAAATTGTACGTTTCGTTATTGATACTACAGACGATTGTGTACAATACTTTCTGACAATAATTTGTCATAAGCCACATACAATTGAATTTTTCATTCCGACATCTAAGTCACGGTTAGCTCAATCGTTTAGTTGTAACACTAGATACCCGGAGTACGGCGATCGAGCCACCGGAATCTTGAATTTGTTTTTTATTCTATTTTCTTTTTCATTTCATTTATTTGAGCAACTTTACTAGCAGCATGGATAGCTCAAATATAACTATTCGAAAGAAGAACCCCGTCGGAAATGATTCCCAAGGCACGGATGACACCTACTTCGAAACTGATGATACGAATCAACTTTCTCGCGAAGTTTTTCTTTTAAGGCAAGAAGTCACTGAGTTAAAGGATCGTCTTGACAAGGTTGTGTCTGTATTAGCAACTCTTGGAAACAAGCTTGATGTGTACACCTCGCGAATAATAGACAATAGTATCGCAAACATAAATTTCGCACGCCAGAATTTTGTCAGTGTTACTGAGCAGCCACAATATGAGCCTAGCGCTGCCACGGTTGTTCACTCTGCAAATCTTAAAAAGAACAGGAAACGTCGCGAATCTTATCATGGTAAGGCTTGCAGCAAAGTTCAGCATTTGCCACCAAAACCTTCTCATTGTCCATCGACCAATAAGGCTAATCCAAAAGTATCGCAACCAGCAGTACATGACTCGAATGTTCCAGCGGCTTCCTGTAACGACCCTGATGATGACCAGTGGATAGAAGTTGTAAGGAAAAGTCGTCGCCCAGCTTCCTTATGCGGTACTGCCGGTCCAGCTAGTACAAATCTCAAAGCAGTGGAGCCTCGTAAATACATGCACTTGTGGAACATGGAGTCGTGTGTTGAAGATGTAAGAGAGTATCTTCGTCAGCTTTGCCCCACCGGTACTTGTACAGTACAGGAGTTAAACCCAAGAGGAGATTATAAGTCCTACAAGATTGGTATACCTGTGGCAGCTTATGAGGTATGCTTTTCATCTGAAGCCTGGCCCATAAACGCCAGAATTAAGGCTTGGGTTACCCACCAGAAGGCAACAATCAATGACGCTACCAAGGTTCCTCTTACTAGAGGCAAGAAACAGCTCTTTCGTTCAGTGTAGTCATCGTAAAACCGTTAAAATCTTCTATCAGAACGTCCGCGGTCTGAAAACGAAATTGCGTACGTGGCGGAATAATTTAGCAATGAATGATTGTGATATTGTAGCCGCTACGGAAACTTTTCTTGATGGCTCTGTGGAGACTTCTGAGCTTGAATGTGCAAATTGGAGTATTCTGCGCAGAGATAGAGACACGCCATGTGGTGGATGGCGCTTACTGCCCGTTCCCCTGTCATATTGAGCAGATGCCATGAACTGGAGACCGACAATGGTGAAGATCTCTGGGCATCCTTTTCCCGGCATGGTCATCGGTTCTACGTTTGTGTTGTATACATTAAACCTAGTGCTAGAGACTGTGATTATATGGAGTGATTTTGTAAGGTGGAGCATACAATTACTATGTTAAAAGCACCAGTTCTAATATTAGGTGATCTCAATTTAAATAGTGCATCCGTAAATATTAATAATTATTATTGTTATTTTTTAACATATTGTAATCTGTCTGAGAACAACATTATCAAAAATATGTTTGGAGGTTTGCTTGATGTAATTCTGGTTCGAGAGAGCGATGTGTGTGGAGAGGTGCGTGTTATAACTGCTGAAGGTATAGTTCTGCCCGACGCGTATCATCCACCATTAGAGGTTGAAGTCAGGCTCGATACATGTCGCCGTTCAGATTTTCTTGAGCCATCTAATATAAATCCTTGCAGGGACTGGAATTTTGGTCGATGCGATTATGAGCTTTTTTCTGCATTAATCGAGGTAAATTCTTGGCGTACAGTTCTGCAGGCCCATACTGTAAGAGATGCAACTGAAAATTTTTATAAATCCGTTTATAATATCTTTGACTAATGCATGCCTAGGAAACGACGTAAAGCATGCCATAGTAAACGTTACCCCGTTTGGTTTACGAGTGATATTATCCGAGGTATCAGGTGTAAGATGAAGTTGCATAGATTATGGAAACGTCCTCACTCACCAGAAATATACAGAAGATTTTCAGAACTTCGAGCAGATCTTAAAACCCGTATAGAGTCAATCTATTGCGACTATATTAAGTATATTGAAGTTAACATCAAAGCCAACCCTCGCGGCTTTTGGCGTCACGTTTCAAGCCTTCGCACTAAAGGTGGATTTGAACCTAGCGTGACTTTTGAGTGGCAAACTTTTTCAGGTATTGCTGCTGCACATGCTTTCGCCAATTTTTTTCAAGCACATTGTTGCCAGATGTACCTGTACTTGAGACAGATGAAGCTTATAATTTCGATAGGACGTATGACAGCAATTATGTAAACATCTTTCATATTACACCTGATGATGTCATAGGTGGAATCAACAAGTTGAAGCAGAGCAGTTCCGTAGGACCGGATTGTATTCCTCCTGCAGTTCTAAAGCTGGCAAAAAAGAACTTTTGTATGCCTCTTTGTCATATTTTCAATCTTGCCTTAGAATCGGGAGAATATCCGTCGCAATGGAAGTTGTCGAGAGTTACCCCAATACCAAAAAGCTCTGATAAATCGAAAGTTGAAGAGTACCGTCCTATTGCAGTGTTGTCTTCGCCCGCAAAGGTATTTGAAAGCATTATTCACAACTACATATACGCGCAAGTGGACAAATACATTTGTGGCGAACAGCATGGTTTTAGACCGAAAAGATCTGTAGATAGTAACTTGTTGTCACTATATTTGCGGAAATCCATAATTATACAAATTATTTAAGTTTTCTTTAGTGTTAATTCCGCCAATATTTGTCTTTACAAAGACAAATATTATCCAGTGGAGCTTGAGGAACCGTATGGCATTTAATACGTCCAAATGCTATGCCATGACTTTCGGTCGAAAGTGGTGCCCAATAGAGTTTGATTATAAAATTGGTGGTGATTCGATATCTTGACCAGAAACTATCAAAGACCTGGGTGTCACATTCGATCGAAAGTTAACCTTCCATGATCATATTACCACTCTGGCCAAGGAATCCTATAGAATTTTAGGCTTTGTTTTGAGGAATTCTGGGGATTTCACATCTGAATCAGTCATAAAGCTTTTATTCGGTGCTTTAGTGCGCAGCAAGCTAGAAACAGCTATGTGTGTGTGGAATCCGCATGAAAGTACTTATGTACTCCTTATCGAAAAGGTGCAAAAAGCTTTTCTTAGGTACCTTTACAAACGTACGCATGGATACTACCCCCATATGTATCCCACAAAATTTCTTCTGGGTACATTAGGCTACAACTCCCTCGAGGTTAGGCGAAAACGACAGCAGCTCACAGAGTTCTCAGAGGTGATATAGATGCGCCGAGTTTGCATGTTGAGCTATGTAGAATCTTTGTACCGGACAATTACTGTTCGAGGCGCAGGCATAGACTGTTCGCGAGACCGACACATCGTACTGTGGCTCGCACCAACTCACCTATACCGAGGTCTCTCTCTGCTCTCAACGCTCTCCTGGAAGCCAACCCTGCTTCTGATTTATTTGCGGATGGATGGCAGACGATTTTAACAGAGTGCTTGCGTTTTTGTGAGAGGAATGGATGAACGGTATTTGGATGTTAATTAAGTAGTTATGTTAGTTATTTACAGTTAACTTTGTATTTATTAACTATTATCTGTGTAATATGTTTAGTTTGTAATTAATTCTTACTTTAATATTGTAATTGGCTTACGCCGTTTTATTAAAGTATAAATAAATAAATATAACAGTTGAATAGAAAATTGAACTTTTAATGTACGTAACAGAATTAAAATCACACTCTTGTTTGTATAGTGGATAAATTCGAATTCAAATATTGTTATTCAAAATCACTTATTGAACGTCAAAAACTACCACCCATTCAAAAAAGACTGCCTCAGACCTGAGAAGAACGGCCGCAAGAAACTCAGAGGGCTTTTTTTATATAAAAATATGGATTACAGTGTGATATCGTACAATAAACATTTATAAAGGGTGTTCGCTTTATTCCCAGTCTGTGGTGTCATTAAGAAAATCGTTTATGCTATAGTAACCTAACCCACAAACGTTTTTTAACAATTCTATTAAATTTCGTAACACATTTGTTTTGTACATTTTCTGGAATCATGTTGTAGAAGCATATACATCGCCCAACAAAACACTTACTAACTCGACCCAACTGAGTAGTAGGCATAACAAGTTTATATTTGTTCCTCGTGTTAGCACTATGAATGTCACAGTTTCTAGAGAATTCCTCAATGTGCTTATTAACATACAGAACATTATCAAAAATTTATTGAGATGCAACATTCAAAATGTTTATTTCTTTAAATTTTGCTCTTAATGATTCTTTAGGACCTAGGTTATAAATTGCGCAAATAGCCGTCTTCTGCAGCACAAAGATGGTATTAATATCGGTATGGATGTTAAAATATGAAATATTAATACTTACTTTGTTTGTCTTCAAACCGGTGACTAAAAGTATACACAGAGGGACTTCTGGAGGTCTTAAATGGTTAGCACACCTATGAACCGAGAACGCACGCATGTTTGCACATTCACCCTCTCTCTCTCTCACACAAACACACACACCCTCTCTCCTTCTCATGCATACACATGCATAAAATCGCAGTAAGTTGAATACAAAATTGAGTGCTACAAACATATGCAATATCACGGATTTATAGTCATTCAAATAAGTTATACCATTTTATTTTCGACAAATTTATTATAATTTTCTTTGATGAAAATACTCGGGGTGTTGTAAAACTTGGGTTTTTGTGTATATTAATTTAAATTAAATACTTTTTAAATGTCGCCCTGAATACATGATTCTGCAAAGGTCACTAAACGTCTGTCGTGTTATATTTTTATAATATTAAAAGTGTAACTTTCACGCAAAAGCTCACGATAAATTACAATAAATTTTTTTTAATTCTTTAAGAAGTATTTGTCTTTGACATTATTTTTGATGTGAATAATAATTAATATAACCTCTATGGAAACAAAAAGTATCTAAGAGAGACAAAAAAAAATATGAAGTTTCCTCTTTTTCCTTTCTCCTATAAATTGTATTCTTTTTTGCGGTCCCATATAAAGTTTAAAATGAATTATATAAGTATATATATTATGTCTTAGCCATATTATGTCAAAGCACCTAAATGCTTATGATTTTAAGTTGTTTTTTTTTACATAATTCATACTTATATGTAGTTTAAGTAATTTCCTTTTTCTTTTTAAAATATGTATTACTCTTTAAATAATATTATATATTCCTACGACCTTTTGAACACGGTCATTACTCGAATGAGTATATGTACAAAAATTTTGATATTTATAATATGTAATTTGTTAGTAGTAGTAGTGCTGTACATAAGTAATTCTTACCATGTCAACTGTAGAAGATTCAACATAAAATAGTTTTGCCTGTTTATCATAATCATACACAGCTCATGAATAAATAATAAATTTCTGATTCAAATTGAAAGTCAAGAAGTTCTACCCATTCGAAATAGTATGGCTCAGATCTGAAAAGAAATACTTGACAGATCGAAAATAAACCTTATAAATAATACTTAGTATGGAATTATTGGAATCTTAATGATCACTTCTACAATATTAATATTTTATTATCTGAATCCAGAAATTTGCTCAGTCTGTTTAGATCTTTTGAGTCTAATACATATATTAAATAATATATGTGTTACAATATTAATTGTTGTGTTATATTTTTAATTAAAATAAGGGATGAGACGAGCAGGATGTTCAGTTGATGGTATTTGATACGCTCTGCCCATTACAATACAGTGCCGCTCAGGATTCTTGATAAACCCAATAATTCTGAGCGGCACAACAATTGCTTGTCACCTTGACATATATAAAGTTTCATTTTCCCAGTAATTTTAATAGGTACGGTGCCCTTCAGACCAATATTCAATAATGCTTACACATTACTGCTTCACGGCAGAAATAGGCGTCGTTGTGGTACCCATAATCTAGCCGGCATGCTTTGTAAAGGAGCCCCACTGGAAAGAAAGTGTAAGTGAGAGACCATCACATCACTGAAGCCCCTCGTAACTTTATTCGTACAATATTAAATGAGCGTTTTTATTATTATTCGTTACTAAGCTCTGAAAAATATTATAGAAATAAATAATAAAGAAAACAGAGAAAAAAGCAGTTGTATGAAGGTGACATCATTATGTCACAAATGCATTAATTTTTTTATAATAAAATATATCCACATCAAATTATATTCGGAGTTGAAGAAATAGCCTTAGCTTTTCTGAGGGGTCGTTCCCTAAACACACACATATTTTGTATTAAAAAATACATACAGGGAATATCAGTCAGAATATTTATATTTCTGGTTTTTTACTTATATGATATCAATTTTCCTGACCTACAATTAACCAGATAATAACTAAATTTTAACGTTAATTGTTATACATTATATTATATACTAGTCACCGACATAACCCAAATGATTGCGAAACTGAAGTGGCAGTGGACAGGGCACATAGTTCGACGGATAGATGGCCGTTGAGGCAGTAAAGTCCTCGAATAGCGACCACGACCAGTATTGGCAGGCCCCCCATAAGATGGAGAGACGACCTGGTCAAGATATAAGATAATACGTTTGATGAGGGCAGCGCAGGACCGATCGTCGTGGATATCTTTGGGGGAGGTCTTTGTCCAGCAGTGGACGTCTTCCGGCTGATGATGATGATATTATTCGGTCAGAGATCCCGGATTCGAATCATGGTAGATGCAAGCATTTATTTATATGATGAATATTGATGTTTGTTTTCGAGTCATGGATGTTTATATGTATTTATGTATGTTAATATGTACTTATGTATGTTTAGATAGGTATATTGAATTAAATATATCGTTGTCTTGTTACCCATAACACAGGCTATATGCTTAATTTGGGGCAAGATAATTCGTGTAAAAGTGTGTCAATATTATTATTATATACTATTAATAAACTTATCTAGTACTCATATTTTTCTTATTAATAGGTTATTTTCAATAAATTCTATTATTTGGCTTATAATTGCTATTATTGTGTCATTAACGTTTCATACATATATATAGTATGCTCTACAGTTTGTATACTCCGCATCTATAATCACTGCTTATAAATAAACTACTTGTATACAATTACCCATAAATATATTGATGCATAGTTATGAATGAAAAACCTTATTAAATTTTCGTCAGGTGACGGGAATAGCAGAAGGCAGGAAGGTACGTGCCTCTACTGCAAACTAGATGCACACGTCGTATTCGAAGAGTTTATACAGCAATGCAACTCATAAAAGTTTCTGTAACACTACGGGCATTCATGTCTATTATTAGAGGTACCAGTAATAAAATAATAAGAGATACCTACATGAGTTATTTATGTAACTGTTGTGTAATATGGGGTATTAAAAAGACGATCAGCCAAGTGTGATAATAGTATCATATTAATGTTTTAATAACTAATTATCAACAGTTCCATACAAGAATTTACCTAAACCCAAAATATGAATCTGAAAATGTTGTGCTGAATTTCATTACAACACTCGTTTGGATGATGTAATGGTTATTAGGACATTGGGTGTTTTAATGTTGGCAATAAGCTAACTGTTTCAGAATCTTTTATATAGGTTTTAATGCATGGGTGTAGATAAAAAAAAATATGATAATGTTGTGGGTAATTTACACATAAACCCTTACCAAACTTTATGAAAATAAATACGATTAGGATTTTGTATATTTACGTCACTGGATTTATTACATTAATTTGAATATCTACGGTACATTTACATAATATAATACTCTCTTAGGTTTATATTAGAGATATCCAGAAAAACGGAATAAGTGTAACGCACTCCCTACTACTATTATAAATGTGAATGTAGAAGAGACTAAAATGTAGAGACAGACTAAAGCTTGAAAAATGACAAAGGCTACCTTTTATGGCAAAAAAATAAATGGAGGGGTTGAAATAAGGGACGGCAGTTTGTATGCGAATTTGTCATTATCGAAGATAAAACCATGAAACTTTGTATTTAAACAGTTGTTAAGAAATAATTTATAAACATTTGTTCGAGCATTTTTGAAATTTTGACCTACACGGGTATGTAATAGGAGATTAAAGTTCACAGGGAAATACTATTAAAGAGACTGTCCACAATGACATATGCGCTGTATTATATGAAGAGCGCTGCCAGCAACGGAAAGAGCAGTTTGTATGTGTATTATTTGAAAAGTATCCTAAAAGTTAAAAAAAAATGCCCAAAGTAACTATTCAATGCGGACGAAGTCGCGTGTAGCAGCTAGTTATATATATAGTCACAATCTCTTTGTCTATTTTAATTAAATGAAGTGCAGTGCTACTATATACTCCCCCGCCACGTACCAAGGTGTTTTCGGTTTTCATTTTATATATTATGCGACGCTGTATAAGGTTCGAAAAGCTTCTATGATTTCTCTGGTATAAAGAGTAAGGGCTGCAGTGATCATATAGCTACCATCAGTTGACCAGCATATGCGCATTTTTTATCGTCTTCTTCAATAAAAAAATTACCGTAGCACTTATATGTTACTCCTTTACCATAAACACTGTTTCATTATCAAATTCTCTTTCTTCAGAATCTTTAAATTTTTCTCTTATTTCAACTATGCTCAGAATTCAGTTTTTAAATTATAATGGCTGCTGGTACTGAAGTGCCAATTGTATCCATTGGCTTAAGCAGTTAAATAAGTTGAAAATTGTCTTTGTGTGGTGTTAAGTGATCACCGCCACCCACATTCTCTTGCAACACCAGAGGAATCAAAGCAGCATTGCCTTTAAGGTAGGTTTGCGCGTTTTTTTTGAAGAATGTCGTATCGTCCTGGAAACACCGAACAAAGAAGTTCATTGCACAGCATCGTAGTACGAGGAAGAAAGCTCATTGAAAACCTCACTGTGGAGGACTGCCACACATCCAGATTGTGGGGATAATATCCTAACTTGTGGCGTATCGTAGGAAGGTGGAATTCGGCGGCAGGAATCAGGTGAAACAACTCTTCATAAAGGTGTATGGCGTATTGGCAATGTAGCATAAAAGTATTCATTAATATAATACATGTATTTCTACGAACAATTTATAGTGTAATTCCGTTTTTCCCTGATCTTATAGCACCAACTTAATAATAAAAATGTCATAAAAACTATTTAAAACACGCAGAAATTCCACCAATAAAATAAAACTCACGTGTACAGGGCATCATTTATCATATCTATTCTGTGATATCAAAGGCTTTATGCACTTTTATAAAACTAAAAAATGCACATATTTTTGCTATTACAAATATTTTTGTAAAGATTTTTAAATTATATATTCCGAGTAAACAGTATTCCCAATTCAGTTACCATATTCCTCGACTATATCCATATCTCTATTTGTTCATTAATTCGATATTTTTATAATGTCATTACACTGTAAACTAAATTGAAATTCAACTTATTACACCCTTCTCTCTTAATTGATAAAACAGCCTGCGAGTGTAATATTATATCAAGAGTTAAAGGTATAATATTATATTTATTCGTTTCTGTAACCTTAGATTAAGTGTTGGTCTCAGCTGCGCTCCAACCAGAAGTCGCAAAGTGCGGCAACTAATAGTACGTCCAAGTGGGCTTTCTCGAGCCAGTCTCGAATAATGTGTAACGTTGACGTGCAATATCTGTTAAACTTTGCTAATAATTGAAACTAAAATACCGGCCCGATTGCGTAGTACAACTTTTTAAGAATAATTCTACAAGAAATAAGAAAGACACTGGGATCACATATCATCAGTAAATATTTTGTATTTTATTCATTTAAACGTAAAATAACACAAAGCGTATATTACAAAATTTAGAAAGATACCATTGATTGTCAAGATGTCACGCACACAAGCATCTAATAGTTGCCGTAATATAAAGCTATTGTTCTTAGGTAGTGCGGTATCTAGTTAGAGCGCAGTGGAACTAACCCCTAATCTAAGTCTGTAACGTTAAATAAAAAAAATATTAAATTTCATTATTTGTTGTGTTGTAAGCTTAGCCACCCTCACTACTTCGCATTATTTATTCAAACATACTTGTGAAATGGTTTTATCCCTGTCGTGGGTAAGCCTCTGTGGTTTATCATTGCCTTATTAAATTAAATACTTTCTTTTTGACTTACACGCATATTATGTAAGCTTTCGTAAATAATAGTTAAGACTATATGACTACACATATTTATTACTAAGTAAAAGTTTTTGGAATCCTTTGGATCCTTAATTTAGTAGTCGAAAGTACACGTAAATAGAGGGATGTAGATACTCACCGTTTTCAATAACATATCTTAATTTAGTTTAAATTACTAGAGGTAAACAAATCTATCGTTTTAAGCTTACTTACATTTCAATAACCTGTCGACAGATAGCATTGGACTATAACTAATAATATGACTTTAATGTACATAACTATGGATTGATAAGATCTTGTCATTAAACGGTGATAGCAATCTATCCGTAATTAGAGGTACTTTATTGTAAACGGCCGATAGACGACCAGAGTCTAGAGGAACAGATTAGAACTATTACGCTAGGTATCTTCCTTAAGTAGTCTAAATGGTGCTGTCTCTTGTCACCAAAGGGAGGTGCCTCCATATAGTTTTATTTATTTTACTTTAAAAAGTACGGTCGTAGGCCAGTTACACAAATTAAAGATATACAAATAAATTAAACTAATATACTCCATTATTGATTATTACGAGACGTGATTGAGTCTCGTGCCAGAGTTTGGGGAATCAACGTGTCCTGAGGATGCCTCGTGTTGAGGCGAAACACGTATTGAATTGTTTAAAGACAAATATTGGCGGAATTAACAATAAAGAAATCTCAAAACATTTGGATAATTATGGATTTCCGCAAAGTCACGCCTACTTGAATAAATTTTACATTATTTTTACAAAAAGTCAAAATGTTACATAATTAACCACTCCACCTATCTTCGAATAAATCACAGTTAGGATTGGTAACAAATAATGGATTTAACATGGCGGTATTGGCGACTGACTTCGCGAAACAGTGCGAGACAAAAGAACAACAAAAAGGTGTATGATTTCGGTTACAGAAGTAATTGTCAGGTGCATATAACCGTAACGGATCGATACGTCAGTGTAAAATTTTATAGGCTGTCATTAGCTGGTCTAGAGTCCTTCTTACTTTCAGGGAATTGTATACCAAACAAGCGGGAAGAATCAACCAGAAAATTGGTGAGATAAAGAACAGGATAATAGTTGTAGCGTCTTCTGTACAAGTACCTAAAAAGGTTTTTTGCACTTTCTCTAGGAGTATTCTTTCTTCTTTTTTTTTTCATTTACATATAGGAATTATTATTATTATCATTATATTATTATTTCTCTGCTATTATTATTATTAAGAATTGCTTTATTTAACTAATCCAGGTAATTTTTTAAAACGACGACTGACAACGGTTGAGACGACTTTGGTTCGTGTATGATTTGTGTATTATTTCAAAATATCTGTATATTTAAAACTTTCTTATTACTTTTGACATTGTGTATTTTATTGTTCATTGGATTTTATTTTATTTTTATTTTTTTTTGTAAACAATATTATCTTATAACCAATAAATAAATAAATGCGGGTTCCAGACGCAACCAGTGGATTCCATTAAATAGTAATAATTTTAGGACTGATTTAAATCATAATCCTTATTTATTTTCGTGGCTTGAAAGACAGATTACATACTCATGTTAAAACGTGTTAATATCGAATAGTTTTGTTACATACCATCAGCTAGTTTAAGTTTCGTTCTGGAAAAGAATTGTCACTGCAATTTGCTTACTACTATTTGTAACTAGAAAGGATTTCGCATTAAAGTTTAAATGCGTTGGAATAGAATAGATTTGTACACGGTACCTGCTAGTTCGGAAAAAGAATGATCACTGAAATTTGCCAAACCAAAGCGGGTGCAAAGTGAATAAAATTCATCCAACATTGAGTGACACCTGCTCAATCAATCTGTCACTCATTGAAGCGACAATTGCCGTCACCGGCCGTGTATAGAGTGCAATATGAAAGATGAAATTGTGTTATTTCTCACTATTTTCAAATTTTTTATTTTATACTAGTTGACCCGACAGACGTTGTTCTGTATATAATAAATAACATAATGTTTTTTATTAATTTGTCAATAATATATTATAACATCAAAAAATACTTCGTAAAATATGCACCCTGCTGTCGTAATGAAATTGTTTCACAGCAGAACTGTCAAACCGTGCGTCAATAAATTCTCTCATAGAAATTATGTATGGACACATCAAAGGAAAAACAAATTTGTTGTTTTTATTTAATTTAACAGCATTTCCTATTTATTCACCTTTTAAACCTTCCCTGGACTTCCACAAATAGTTCAATACCAAAATTAGCCAAATCGGTCCAGCCGTTCTCGAGTTTTAGCGAGACTAACGAACAGCAATTGATTTTTATATATATAGATATAGATATATAAAGATAAGCCTTGAATTTTTTTTGTCAAGAACTGATGAAAGAGCCTTACATTAAGGATTGGTCTCCACTGCGCTCCAGGTAGATACGCAAATGATAGTCGCAAAGTGCGGCAAATAATGCTACGCCCAAGTGGGCGTACTCGAGCCAGTCTCGAACAATGTGTGACGTTGACGTGCCACATGTTCTGTTAAATTTGCTAATAACTGAAACTAATATGCCAGTTTACTTAGTAAAACTTTATAAATAGATTACTACAAGAAATTAGAAGGACACTGGGATCACATATTATCAACAGTAAATATTTTGTATTTTTTTTTATGGAATAGGAGGACAAACGAGCGCACGGGTCACCTGGTGTTATGTGATCACCGCCACCCACATTCTCTTGCAACACCAGAGGAATCACAAGAGTATTGGCGACTTTAAGGAAGGTGTAAGCGCTTTTTTTGAAGCTACCCATGTCGTATCGTCCCGGAAGCATCGCACAAGGAAGCTCATTCCACAGCTTTGTAGTACGAGCAAGAAAGCTCCTTGAAAACTGCACTGTGGAAGACCGCCACACATCCAGATGGTGGGGATTATATCCTTAATCAGGTTAAACAGCTCTTCGGAACACTCCCCGTGATAAATGCGGTAGAAGACATACAATGAAGCGACGTCTCTACGAAACGCCAAGTGATCCAGCCGTTCACAGAGCACTGTTCCCCGACCCCGAGATAGAGAATGAGAAGCAAGAGAAAAGGGTGAACTAAAAGACAATTGATAATTCTTAGCAAAATATTGCATATACATGTCAATTGCAATATTTGTCATGATCTCTGAAGACAGCAACCCAGAAGGAGCTGCTTCACGTTAGTTTGTATAAGCATATTGTATTTTCTTTGATTAACACGAGTGTTAGAAATTGAATAAAACAGGTGTTAGGTGTCCCACTGAAAACGAGATCTGGAAAGGTCTTAAAACGTCGGGTTAACCAAAATAAAAATAAAACTTTTACGCAAAAATCTAATGTAGAAACAGTTACAATTACACGCGTTTTAATCCTTTATAAGTATTCTATTTAAATATATAAGCACTGTCTAATAAATTTGTTATGCCTATCTAAAGGCCGGCAAGGCTGTTAACACTAGAAATAGAACTCGGGTAGCAGTGATTTTTACCATCAGTGACCCGTGCGCGTGTGATGTATTTACTTTTTTATCAATATCACGTGATAGTTTAACGTTAGCACATAAACAGTTATATGTGTTATGGAACATTGAATCTTGATCGGTATTTGTTATTTGATTAATGCCTTCTCTTACCTGGACTCTATTAACCTACGAAATGCAACAACGCAATTGGCACAATTATTTTCCAGAGGGCGTACCAAAATAGATACTCTACTACACGCATTTAGTTAAAAGCTATTGATTGCATATCATATACAGACAGTCATATTATTTTTTATGAAAATACGGGACGAGACGAACAGGACGTTCAGCTGATGGTAATTGATATGCCCTGCCCATAACAATGCAGTGCCGCTCAGGATTCTTGAAAAGCTCACAATTCTGAGCGGCACTACAATTGCGCTCGTCACCTTGACACACACACTCTCCATCCAGCCTAGTGAGCAGGCGGTCCGAGGTTCGAGTCTCCTTCCGAGACGCCCCGCGCCTGTGAGCTACATTTTCGGCCTCCAAGGCGCCCGCCCGGCTGCGCTGTAAAAACCTTCAGGGCTATCAGCACAGAGGAGGTTTTTAGTCGGTAGGGGGTGTTTACACCCGAGCCCGAAATATGGGCCCCGTTTCGGGGTCTTCAATACGTAAATGTATTTTACTCCTCTCGAAAAAAAAAAAAAAACCTTGACACATAAGATAATAAGTCTCATTTGTCCGGTAATTTCACTAGCTACGGCGCCCTTCAGACCGAAACACTGTAAAGTTTACACGTTACTGCTTCACGGCAGAAATAGGGGCCGTTAAGTTACCCATAATCTAGCTGGCAACCTCTTGGTAAATATTACTTGTTATAAGTTTAAATATTTCATTAACACTGAACTGCGTGTAACACAACAATTGCATTATAATTAATCAAGCAATCGTTAATTTAGCTCAGTTGGGTCGTGACCGCGTCGCCAGTTGACATCACCTCACTAATATTACTTTAAGTGATCTGTTCATTAGCGAGTGAAAACCGCTCGTTCAAGTCTCGTTTAATTCACTTTGAGTCCTAACTAGTTCACTACCGCTCTTAGTAATCTCGCCGGGAACGCTCGCAAGCTTCAACGAACTTCACTTCACTTAAAGAAACTCGTGAACTTAAGTTTTAATTGAATGCTCGTGTACATACACATTATTTATGGCACATATCGTTGTAATCTTAAAAAATATTTGAACATAGGAAACAGATACACTTAGATCTTAGACAATTTCGGCGCACAAAAGCAGCGTTTGGTAATAGACAACTATTACTTTTGAATTCCTTACTTAACTTAAACCAGTTATTTAGCGAAAGCCTCTATATATGTTGGTCGGAACTCTTCGCTATTAGAGTATTTACGGAATCAACTATTGGTACGTGCTCCCGAATTGCTTCATTTGCGTGCCCTGACATGATGGTAAGTGTCTCGTTAATGTAATTTTTGCAAATATTTAGATCCTTAGAACATCCAATTAAAATTCAGCACAATATTTAAATAAGGTGTTTCATGACAAATATTTACTGAAGTTCTTTCCATAGGCAGTAAAACTGATGAAGGCTTAGAGGGCACTTGCTGAAAGCCAACCTCAGGTGGTGTTTAGTGGGTAGGCACTTGTACATGAGTCCCACATAATCAACGTAGACATAGGCTGCGTTGGTATGCATGACCATTCACCACCTCCCTCCTTCGTTATCCCGGAGGGTAACCTTTTTCCTTTGTCTAGGCGAAAAAAAAAGTAAAAAAAAATGTTTACTGAAAATAATGGTGCACAATATTATAACTCAAATATGGGGATGGCTAATTTGAAATGCCTAAAATCTTCATGATGAAGCAATCAATGTTCAAGCAACATTCTCGACGATTTTATCAAGATAAACTTTGCCCTTTATAGCATTTTATTGGGAGACCTAGCTTAAGAGATAATAGAAATTGTGGAAAGGCCTAAGAGTTTTGTGTTACTTTTAGGTCTAAATGATTGAACTAATGTCTTTAACAAATGAGCCACAATAATACAAAAACATTAAAAAATATATAAATAGGAAGCGTATTGGGATCCAGGCTTAAAACATTTTAAAAACTTATTTAAAGGAACCGAGAAAATGTAAGATATAGACATGCGATAAACAGATATATATAAAATTAGATTTGATAATTAACAACTAGAATCTAATTGTCTTGGATTTATACAGATATCGGAGAACATTAGAGTTACTAATAGCAGTTTCTAGAATCTAGACGAAGAGATTGCGATTAGCGGTAATGACTGCGAAGCGACAATGTGACGGGTGAACTCAGTACTTACTCAGGATTACTTTATATTATTAAACTTAAGTTACGTCTCCTGTTTTATTGGCTGGATTTGAGGTCACAGACGTTGACTATATTGAATGACGAAAGGCATAAAAGGCTTTTATTTTCTCAAAATTGATTCCTTTAGAATTATTTCTGATGTCATTTCTAATATACTAGATACTACTACCGCTTCGGAAACAAATGGCGCTCTGAGAGTTCTCTCTTCCCGCTTCTTCTGAAGCGGCGCAAGAAACACTCCCAGCATTCTTTTTTTTGCGCTCTTTTCAATAAAAATATACAATATTGTACAGTCATTTCTATCGCTATAATATAATCGCAATCTAGTCCCAGGCTGACCGATCATTTAGATATTCAGCTGTGGAGTAATAAAAAAAAAAAAATTTTTCTTTGAGAGACTGTCTATAACCAAGCTGATATACAGCACGAACAGCTCTCTTTTGCAGAGCAAACACTATATCAATGTCAGCAGCATGACCCCATAGTAAAATACCGTACGTCATGATGCTGAGAAAATAACTGAAGTACACTAATCTAGCGGTCGCAACATTCGTGTACTCTCTAATCTTTCTAACTGCATATGCTGCAGAGCTGAGTCTATCTGCTAGATGGGCAATATGTAGACTCCACTGAAGCTTGTTGTTATAAGATATCTATATACTTATATGAATATTTATCATACAAAAGTTGGTGCTTTTACTTGTATATATAATAATCACTCTCGATTGAATCTCACCGTTGTTATTAAATAGTATTAATAACTTTTATGTGAAATATTTGGTAAGAATGTTCTTAGAGTTGTTGGACTCAAATTAAGAGCACCTGAGTTGAGCTAATTAGAGCCACATCTTTAGATACCTCACACTACACTTGAAACCAAAAGGTGGCTTAAGCATAGTAGATAGTTCAAATTATAATGTCTTACGGCCATTTTCAATAACGTACCTCTAGTTACGGATATATTGCTATCATCGTTTAATGACAAGATCTAATCTATCCATAGTTATGTCTCATATAGTTATATTCTTAGTTATAGTCCAATACTTTCTGTCGATAGGATATTGAAATGTAAGTAAGAGTAACAGGATAGATTTGCCTACCTCTAGTAAGTTAAACTAAGGATAGATAGGTTATTGAAAACGGCAGTTAACGATTGAGACTACAGCTATCTTAAAAGTCCAAAACAAATATATTACAGATTGTAGTTTTACTCTGAGGGCTGGATACCCATTTTATCTCTTATACTATATTGAATGTAAATTTTTGAATTACAGGCTTAGAGACAGCACAAAGCCCAGGAGCGTTACCGGATTCGCAATTCAATAGATGTGACTTCACAAAACCACAAAACAAAAGAGCTTCAGTACAATTATAGATATGAAATAAATTATTTATTTATGCAGAAAAAATCATTTTCATTGGTGGATATTGATTCTTGCACATATACGGCAATATCTGCTCTAATTTCAAATTATTAAATATACAGATTTTTACGCCATACCGTCTCTTAATGCTGATTTTGCACTTCAATATGTCAATATTAGCAAATCCATATGGTAAGAAGAACCACGTAATAGCCTGACAGTACGTGCAAAATTTTTATTTGTCAATATCAAAGAGAGCTTATTACAAGCGAGGCTGACTGTTGGTTGCATATAAAATATATCTATATTTATCTTCTTTTTTCTTTTTACGTGTATTATGATTGCTCCAAGAGAGTAGTAGTAGTGGTGATATTACTTAATGATTAGACACAAATTTAGACAAATTATTAGTTAGTGTAGTTCAGATTCACTAATAATCTAAGTAAGTAAAAAATTAAGAACAAAACTACCGACCTGAAAACACTATTCCTTAACAAAAGATATAATATGCACTAAAAAGTAAGAAAATAATTAATAGTTGATTCATTACGTGTACAAGCCAATCGCATATCTGTCGTAATAGTACGCAGACTATCCAATGTGCTCCTACATTTCCGGAATCCAAACTGTGGTACGGGTAGCATTCTACTATTTTCAATTATCCATGAATGCTCAGCAACTTTTGCGAATACAGGTGAAAATGCTATTGGGCTATATGATTATGTTAACATCACTGTATACTCATGTATACATGGGTGTTTCTGGGAAGTTTTCAATATCAAACACAATTCCATTTATGTACAAGACAGGACATGGCAATTTTAAGCTGTAATATATTCAAATCATCGTTAACTTCCTAATTTCACTTACCACTGTCACGAAGGCCTTTAAATAAACCATTTTAATACATTTTATGATATATAATATCAACTCAAACCAAATGTACCTTTATCCCTGCTATTTTGATTAATCTTTAATTATGTATGCTTAACTCAGTATTATTTTAAACTTCTGTAATAATATGCTAAGAAATTCTAAAAATTAAGCATTATGAGTTATTCTTAATTCATAAACAATTTTCGAAATACAATAGATTTAATAATAACTCACGGTTTTTTAATTCAGTACTCCATTAATTACCATTCATTCTGGTATAGTATTTTTTTGTTATAAAATTATTTTCGATGAAATAAACGAGTGCTATTTACTAAAAATGTAACTCTCATAATAGCGTATCAATGCTCTGTGAACGGCTGGATCACTTGGCGTTGCGTAGAGATGTCGCTTCATTGTGTCTTCTACCGCATTTATCACGGGGAGTGTTCCGAAGAGCTGTTTAACCTGATTCCTGCCGCCGAATTCCACCTTCGCATGACACGCCACAAGTTAGGATATCATCCCCACCATCTGGATGCATGGCGGTCCTCCACAGTGCGGTTTTCAAGGAGCTTTCTTCCACGTACTACAAAGCTGTGGAATAAACTTCCTTATGCGGTGTTTCCGGGAATATACGACATTGGTACCTTCAAAAAAGCACGTACACCTTCCTTAAAGGCCGGAAACGCTCCTGGTGTTGCAAGAGATTGTGGGCGGCGGTGATCGTTTAACAACAGGTGACCCGTACGCTCGTTTGTCCTCCTATTCCATAAAAAAATCAATAAATGTACATGCTTATTGGGTAATAGTAGTTTCGAAGAATGACTCAGTACGTTCAGGATAAAATTCTAATAGTGTTCGTAAAAATACTCAACATTTGAAAGGGGTTCGGGCAGTACATTGATTGATTGATTATTATAGGCACACTATTATGGTACTGCCTACAGTCTACACTATTCGACGCACTTCTAAAAAATCCGGTCCAGTGAGAAACACGTCTTTGATAGTAAAAACAAGTCGAGGTATACTAAACAAATCAAAAGTATTAATTAATTATTTATGATATATTTTTGTACACATCATCATCATTTCAGCCGGAAGACGTCCACTGCTGGATAAATGCATTCCTCCAAAGATCGTCATGACGATCGGTCCTGTGCTGCCCTCATCCAACCTATTCTGGCAATCTTGACAAGATCGTAGGACCATCTTTTGAGGGGTGTACCAACACAAAGTCTTCCGGTATGTGGTCGTTATTCGAGGACCTTACTGCCCTAACGACCATCTGCTCGTCGAGCTATGTGCCCTGACCACTGCCACTTCAGTTTCGCAATCATTTGGGCAATTTTTACACATATATTGATATAATTATACTCATCGCATGGTTTGGTATAATTACAGTTAATATAGATAATTATCATTAAAACTAACTTAGTCTCAGAGCCACATATGGCACTAATGAGTCACCAATAAACTATTGACTTAATACGTAATACCAGCTCCTCGCAGCTTAGCGGTCGAAACATTAGTCGCAATTCGATTAATCTAATGTTTATCAATATAAACATTCAACTCTGCTAAGCTCGTATGTAGCCAATAATTTAGTAACTTTTTAAACGACTTCGAAAGCAGGATTCTCAATTCGATTGGTATTTTTTTCAATGTACACCGATTACGTTGAGACTAATGATCCGATTGTGATTCTTCTTTACTTTGACGCGAAATGTTTGCCATTTGGTCCTGTAAAATTTGATATGTTTTGGCCCAGTATTTTTCATTTTATGAATATTTTTGTTTACATGGATGATGTTATTATAGTTTGTGTACTACTTTAACCCGTTTGCCGATAAGTAGGTCTTATGCTACCTGTCATTCATAGCTAATTCATACTAAAGAGTAAAAAAAAAACTATGTTTAAAAAAACCGAATTCAAAAACTCAAAAGTATAAAATAATTAATATCGCTTCGTCCGACGACAAAAATTATGTATCTTTGCACCACCCATGAATCTCTTCAAATGCTGTATAAGCCCATATAAACCATACTATTTTTATAATATTCTCTATAAATAAAAATAATGTAATACAATCTTCACCATAGTCAGAATTCAGTAGGTTCACCATTTTTAAATATATCACACAATGGGATGCAAATAATCAAAAATTTTCACGATTCTGTGCACAATAGAATGTGTAATACTCTGAATAGCGAGTGAATTCAATAAGTTCTCGTATATAGTTTGTCATGTACGACAGTGGAATACATTTTACTCGCATGACGTAGTTTCAGCCAAGCAGGTAGTATGTGCCGCGCGTCGGTAGCACACTGCATTTACGGATTTACACCTCCACATCCGATTACACACAGCAACACAACTTATATCTTCTCAGAAAATTTTTATTTGTATATTAACAAAATACAAACAAATATAACTGTTATAATGATATAAATATCTATACTACCCACTGTAGAAATCTATAGGCTCGGCTGCATGCTCTTTTATAACTCAAGAACTGCGTGGCTACATGACCAAATGTTGGTGTATAGATATCGGAATTA
Source organism: Leptidea juvernica (assembly GCA_949711755.1). Classification (NCBI taxonomy): domain Eukaryota; kingdom Metazoa; phylum Arthropoda; class Insecta; order Lepidoptera; family Pieridae; genus Leptidea; species Leptidea juvernica. The sequence goes on along the minus strand of CATIXQ010000029.1, from coordinate 9,297,973 downwards.
GTTTTGTTATAAAAAGGATCATATTATCTTCTCAATAGAGGACTAATAGAAGTGTTTGAGGTGTTTGCAAGTAAAGAAGAGTTTCATCCAGCACTGATCAGCGATTTCCCGAGAGAGACCTGGATGTCCTGTGTAAACATTATTTAGTGTGGGCACCATCGGCGTTTAAGTACTGGGAAATGATACGGATAATATATATCGGTATGTTAAAGTTAATATTAAATAATATTTTTTTTACATTACCCTTGTCCTTGTGCTGTGGTCAGGACAATACGACATGGGTACTTCATCATTCAATTGACTATATAATAGAAAAGCAAGCTGTGAAATTCAAAGCAGAGTAGAAAGCAATGATTAGTTTTCTCAGTTTTTCCTAATTAGTGAACACTAACTTGAGAAATTCATTTGTTAGAGTTACATTCGCCGCCTGACTGCACAGCGGGAAGTTGTAACAGCTTCGGAAAGTTTTACGTTCATTCTATCAATAAATATTTAAACAGTATTCGTGGGTGTTTTCACAGTCACTTGCAACTATACAATATTAATACTAAATATATACAGATTTAATGCATTGGATTAAATATCAGTATAAACAAAAATATTTATAATTATTGTTTGAGAATGAATAGATTTCTATGTTTTATTTAAACTATAGCTTAACTGTTTTGTTTGACCATCGATTTGAATAAAATAATCACTAAATTTGACACAGACCTTCCACATTATGTAATGAAAGACTTGAATTACTTGTGTGTCTTCTGCTACATACGTACAACGTGTAAAAATTGTATTTCTGAAAATGTACGTGGAGTACAGATACGGGCGGCATATAATTCTATTTTATCTATCCATCTATATGTTATAGATTATGTTCTTCAGTTCTATGAATGTAAGATTATATGATTGGATAGTAATTAATAATTCGATAAGGTACATAGGTTATTTATTAATTTATGATCATTTTTAAATGTTGTATTATTTTTTGAAGATTAATGTTAGACTAGCGCATTAGAAATATTCCTGTAAGGCTAGACTTAGGTGTTGAAACCAAATAAATAAATGTCAGACTACCTGGTGCTCAGGAGTTAACCCGCATTGATCAGTAAATCAATAGTATTTTATTCTTTAGTAAATCCAGCTAAAAACTTTTGTATGTGTAATTTTATTAATTTCATTAATCTAAACATACTAAGCGTTACATTTAGAATATAAGTAAACATTTTATCGTTCTGTATATTAAAACCTGTAATTTTCCAAAATTCGAAGCATTGCGGGTTGGAATCAATCAAAATTCAAATCCACATTCAGAATTGAATTTCAAAATGGATAGTCAGACCTTGTTATCCATACAAAAGAGAAATCAACGGGTGCACGAAACTCAACGGAACGTTTCTCCTGGGAACACGTCTTGTTACATGTGTTTATATTACGGGATCTAAGACGCGATTCAGCCTTAGATCCGTATTCTAGAGGCGCGACAATACGTAAGTTTGTCTATTTTGTGCAAAACTCAAGACAGATAAAATCCATTTGATCACATAATATTCGTTTTGAAATACATTCTTACAATACGGACCTCAGTTTTCAATTCTTAGTAGCCTAATATCGACAGTGCCCCAGGACACTAGATTTTTCAGGTCCACCAAAACCGGGAGTGCCGTACGGCACACCATTCCCTCACCAAGTTCTGAACCTTATTTTGTGTATATGATGGTTTATTTTACAAAGTCTTGGGTGGGCCATAAATTTTTGCACATTTGAAACATGAGTAGAAATTAAACTACAAACTCACGGCACACCATTGCGGTACTTCAGTGACATTCCGAAATCCGGACGATTCACCATGAAGGGGTTATGGAAAAAAATGCTTAGTGTGGTGTAATTACATAATACGTAAGAATATATTATTGACATTGTATTTTTCTAATTCTTTTTCTATTTCATCTGTGGTCAACAATACCTGTAACATTATTACACAATATTCAAATACAATTAGTTTGACTGCAACGAGCAACACACTCGAAGTTTAAATCTTTAGCTTTACAACAATTTCTGTTATCTATTTGTTTTATTTGTTCAAGGTGGGGTGGCAGTGTCAGCGTGTAATGCCACGGCGGCGATGCAATGGGTGATAAAAGGGTGGAACCTCAATCAGAACCCTGCAGTCACATTCACACTTCAACCTCTAGTCTTCTTTTACACCTTTTTCTTGTCAGTTTTTACTTTTAGCTACAACTTAAGTCAATATTTTTCTATTATGAGTTTTAAATTTAGTCCTGAATCATAACGAGTAATAATAACGTTTTCTTTAAGAGCGGGGCAAACAAACTTACAGATCACTTAATGGGAGACAACATGAGTGATAAGCGCAGTCAACGCGCCCTTATACGATATTGTTTACAAATGAAGACTCGCCCTGTTAAAGCACTTTTAAATTAAGCGATAAATTCATATTCGTATATATGACTTTTCAATCTCATGGTTTCCATGGTTTATCTCTAAAGCGGTAAAATAGAGATATTAACCTAAAATGACATCGCATATCAATCTTTCTCACTCATAACACAAACACCAACACCCACAGCCACAGCATGCGGGCAAGGAATGAAGACCTTTTATTGTGATTTTTAACATCTTATGACTACAAATAAATTATGAAAATGAAATGACCAATATGTGAGCATAGCCTGAGTACCCTGAACACCATTAAACTATACACAACTGTACAACTAAAATAAATAGTAAATGTCATCAATTAAGATACGGATGACATCATGCCTGAAAAACCTGAGAAATAATCTGGCCTGAGATCTGAATATCTGTTTCGTGCTTTTGCTTTCAAATAGAAAATAATAGGGACAAAGAAGAAATCAATGACAAAATCGTCAGTTCTATCGAACGAGAAACGTGCGATTCCGCTCATAATTCCTTTTTTTGTTCACTGTACTCGTATACAAATTGCAAGTACAAGCCTTTATTGACGATTTATTATCACGTTTCGTGACAAATAGGTTTCCATGACCTATGTCTATAATTCTGTGAATAATACAACATAGAAAACATTTTCCATATCTTTTTAACTATAGCAATGGCGTGCTTAGATAATCCTGAGTTTTCAGATTGCATAATTAAATAATATTATCAAACGTATTACATATTTAAATTGCCTGGTTGTAGTGACTGACCCAAATTTGAAAATTTCTTTCAATGTATTCAGAGAAATGAATGGTTTGGAAAACGAGGTAACGGGACATTGGATGGGAGTTGCTTGGAGGACCCACCTTGCAAATTCAGAGGAAACATTTGACTGCATGCAACGCAGAGCTTTTCGAATTGTCGGAAATTCAATGCATTATTTAAATACGTCGTTTCATTGTGTCTCCTGCGATATTTATCACGGAGAGTATTGCAGAGAGCTGTTTGGCATGATTTCTTCTACTGAGGCCCACTCCTACGAATAAATCTTAATCATCATCTCAATTTCAGCAGGAAGACATCCACTGCTGGACAAAGAAATAAAGAAAACATTATATACATTATAATAATATTAATTAATTTATAAGAAATAAAAATAAATAAATGAAACAAACACTACGAAGAAAGCTTATCTTCATTCAATTATAATCCATGAATTTAATTTGAGTGTGATCAGTGCCTCAAACTGATTACGAGAATGGTGTGATGAATAAAAAAAACCATACAACCAAGCCCCCAGTACCCATATTGAGAGGATTGTGAAAAAAACACGTAATCCGCCATTTTATGATAGCGGCCATCTTGTATTTATAAGGTGTAAAAGATTAATCTCTCAACAACAAATTCTAAATGACTGACTAAATTAGACCCCATTTGGGCAAGTAAAATTAAACCATTTAAAAATAAACACAAATCCATTCTTATATTTTTGAGGTCGATTGAAAAATAAATTACGTTATGAACTATCGTCGCGGATGCATCTTTCATCTTATAGCCTACCATTAAGTGAGCCCCACTACCGTTCCTGTGCCACAAAAAATGGGTTCAAATTAAATCAAAAGCTAAACAAACACAAAGAATTAATCCTTCCCACCATCGCGTTTTGTATTAAAATGTTAATTTACTCTGACTGCTGTTCTAATATAATATTACAAAGCGGTTCTGAACTTTGTTCTTATAATCACGTTGCCTATCCAACAATTAAATTCTATGCTTATAATATAATATACAAGTTGCTATAATTAAATTCCTTACCTTCACAGTCTACAGACAATAATGGTAATTTGTTCATCAAGGGAACTTTATTAACGATTCTAGCGACGGTTTAACTTAAAGACCACTTGGCAAAGCCAAGGGCCTCGATACACCTGAGTTGTAGAATTGCACTGTCACCTGAGTGATACCTAGCACTACATCTATTTTCACTAAGTTTTATAAAACAAAGTCCTCCACCGCGTCTGTTTGTATGTCTGTTCAGGATAAACTCAAAAAGTACTGCATAGATTTTCATGCTATTTTCACCAAAGGATAGCGTGTTTCTTGGTGAAGGTTTTAATATACTACTTTTTAAGATTTTATATACATCTTTGTATACATTAACGATATTTGTTGTAGGTGTTGGAAAAATGTGAGCCATCTGGGAGCTTTCAACGAAAACGCTGTCTAAACCCTTTGAGATATATAAATAAATTTATAGTGGAATTGTGTATCTTATATAGATCTACAGAAAAATCCGAAATGGTAAATGTCTATCTCTTAAGGTGTTACCCTTACTAGATCCATTTTAATACTGGCTGACTTAAAAAAATTGGCAATTATAAAGCGGGAATGTATACGCTGTTTACACAAATACGATTTTAATACTTATCATTTTATTACTACAAAATATTATAAAATCAATCAGAAATATGATTTGTTTCATTTTAACTCATTAACTTTGATTACACATTTCCGATGGCTTTAGACTACATTAATCCCGAATACTTACATCATTTTTTTCTGTCGGGTCGGTTAGTATTATAATAAATTGTAACCGGCCAGTTTTCTGTCCAAATAATCAATAATCCAATAAAAGTAACACGTTGGAAATGGATTTTCATATTGTTTTATTCTGCCCACATATTTATACGAAATAATGATCAGTATAAATATTAAAATACTTTTTGTTCTTGGTCTAATGAATTCAAAAATTTTGTTAATCTTTTTTGTTTTCGAGATGCAGTGGAATATTGCTAATTAAATGTATGTACATGAGCTTCATTACTATTGCAAAAAATTCCACCTTCGCACGACACGCCACAAGTTACGATATCATCCCCACCATCTGGATGTGTGGCGGTCCTCCACAGTGCGGTTTTCAAGGAGCTTTCTTCCTCGTACCACGAAGCTGTGGAATGAGCTTCCTTGTGCGGTGTTTCCGGGACGATATGACATGGGTACCTTCAAGAAAAGCGTGTACACCTTCCTTAAAGGCCGGCAACGCTCTTGTGATTCCTCTGGTGTTGCAGGAGAGTATGGGCGGCGGTGATCACTTAACACCAGGTGACCCGTACGCTCGTTTGTCTTCCTATTCCATAAAAAAAAAAAAAAAAAAAAAAAAAAAAAAAAAAAAAAAAAAAAAATATTATAATCATTGACAGTTATCTCACTGGGCAGAAATTACATTCCCCCATTTTCTCTACATAAAATCTGGTGGCCTCATCGTGAAATCCAAATTCAAATATTCAGCTCTTTCTTTGGGGCCAAATTGCATTACTGAAATTAATATTTTGTAATTAACATTAATTAATAATTAAGTGTCATTTATTTTGTGTCTGGATAACTGTCTGTGCCTGTAAAAGCTATAACACTCTGTTATGTACTCACACTACTTCGAGACATTTCATATTTTATCTTATCACTGTTTACAGTGTTGCGTTACTTTGATAAAACAATTTAATTTATTAATTAAATATCCTTTATATTCTTATAAATTGCTATCGCTCCATTCCCATGCATTCCCTGTGGTATAATTTATAAAGTCATTATAGCTTATTCTTTGATTAACGTGAGTGTTACAAATTGAAATAAAAACTTTAAAGTGTTTTATAAGGTCATGAAATGTTTTTTTTTTATGTTATGAAATATACGTTCACAAAAATCGTTTTAATTAATACTTTTTTATTTTAAATAGCTACGTAGAATTTAAAAGGAAGTAATTTTTAAAGAAAAATAACAATTCCAAAACGATTCCAATAATAACAATAATCGTAACTAGAATTAGATTGTATAAAAATACGCAATTATTTTTATACTTTTTAGTGCACATTATATCTATTGTTTTGGAATAGTGTTTTTGAAGGCGGTCGTTTTTTTGTTAAAAATTTTTTTCAATAAAATTATGAAATTTTGTCGTAAGTCACTTTCATCAAATGTCTTACGGCCGTTCCCAATATACTATTTACAGATAGAGACAAATTACTACCTTCTACTGTCAGCAATTAGCAGTCAATAATCTGAAGCTGTCCCAATATACCCAATAAGTCATTCTTATGGCCTTATATTTGGACGCGTTAATTAAAATTACTATACAAATTTCTATCGCTGGTAAGCTGTAGGTCGTCCCATTGACAGATAGCGCGTAGGGATAAGGTGAGTTACCGTCGACAAGTATATTGGGACAGAAAAGTCAACGATAGTTACGATTTTTATCTCAAGTAAGAGATAGACTGAATATTGGGAACGGCCTTTAGTTATTAAATTCCCCAAATGACACCTAGTCGCTTTCCTACAGCTTTTCTTGCAACATCTTCAGTGATACAATTACGTAATTAATTTATTATTGTTTGGACAGTAACTTAACTTTTTGTTAATAAAATAAACAGCAGCAAAACTTACTTATAAATATCATTATCCATTCATCTTGTAGATTCAACTTCCTCAAGATACCACTTTGTTTGCGAAGCGCTGATAAATTTGCAGTTTTAGACAGTGGTATACTGTTATTTCATTTAAGTTTAAATTATAGTCTTTATTCTTGTTTAATCACTTATTTTTATATATGACTAGCTGACCCGACATACGTTGTTCTGTATATAATAAATAAAATAATGTTTTTATATGAATTTGTCAATAATATATCATAACATCAAAAATTACTTCGTAAAATATGCACCCTGCTGTCGTAATGAAATTGTTTCACAGCAGAACTGTGAAACCGTGCGTCAATAAATTCACTCATAGAAATTATGTATGGACACATCAAAGGAAAAACAAATTTGTTGTTTTTATTAAATTTAGCAGCATTTTCCTATTTATTCACCTTTTAAACCTTCTCTGGACTTCCACGAATAATTCAAGACCAAAATTAGCCAAATCGGTCCAGCCGTTCTCGAGTTTTAGCGAGACTAATGAACAGCAATTAATTTTTATATATATAGATTGCGTTCAGATACAAATTAAATTTAGCCCTACGTTTCATACGCACAAAATAATATAGGAATAAAAAGAAAGAGAAGGCGTACTCACTGAACTTGGCTTCACGGATCTTCATATATTCGGAAATTCAGCAGCGATGATTTCACAGTCAGATTAAAGATTCTCTGTGTTATTACAAAAAAGCTAAATATGTGAGCACTCATTTAAAAATAGTTCTATTACAAATCTGTCTTTCTGTTGTTTAGCGTTCAACAATATTTAGACATTGGTTATATTTAAACACGAGTCGAAGGTGTGTCTAACTGATGGATCATATTCATAAGAAAGATTATGCTTATATTCATTAAGGTGGAGCGGAAGAAGAGGAGGCCTCCTAGTCATAATCAATGTGGCACAGCACCTATAGGACACAACCATCTCCTGCGTCCCGTAGTCTCAGCGACGTATATCTACGTCTCCCGCTTTCACCACACTACCAAGGCCTCCGACATTGTTCAGTACTTGGTGTAGAAGACAAGGTTCCGATTAGGGGTCGAAAAGTTGGTGACGCGTCACGCAGTAGACTTTATGTCTGTTGTTGTTCGCGTTCCGACAGAACATTTAACGACCTTCCTGGACGTGAAGCTGTGGCCGAAGGGGGTCGTGTTCCGCAAGTATCGCGGACGTCGCCGACCGCCGGAAGTTACCGAACCCGCGCCTCACATCGCCGCGAAAATTTGACGTATATTTTAGTTTTAAAAATATGTATGTAAGATTATAAGGTATTTATTTTATGGGCCTTGTAGCCTGAAATAAAATGATTTATTATTATTTATTATATCATGACAGATAGATGACACCTGTCAAAGATTGCGTTCCATTCCTTTAATTGTTCCGGAGGGCCTACCATCAACTTTTTATAAGCGATGCGATTCCAACGTACTTCACTTTAGGTACCTCAACTGAATCACTAAAATTCGTACCATGAAGTGCCTTTTACTGAATGGCGTTTGGATCGCTTATGAAGAATGAACGAAATAAATTCGTCTGTGGTCCGCGGTGTGAGATAAAGATTACGCTCTACAGTCGTTGCATGAGTTTGTCTCGCTTACTCGAACCATATGCGTTGCGTTTCGAAACCTAAAATGATATGATTTTAGCGGTTTTTTTTTGCGCAGAAAATACCAATAATACATTTTAAAATTGCGCTTTATAGCGTCAAATTATAAAGCACTAAGCCCTTTTTTGTACATATTTAAATAATAGTAACATAAATTCTTTAAATTTGACATCATTGCGATTTAATCAGTTTATTTGACGTCAACCTAATTTAAATAGTTCTAATCACGTTTTAGTACGAAATAGCAAAGCAGTTCATTTTAGGTTGTCAATTGAATCGCAATAAGAGTTCATGGTAGGCCCGCTGTACACTGTACACACAAGCTAAACACTGATTTGTAATAGAAAAATATAAATTCTATCTTAGACATCGTTATTGTTAGGTCACTGACGTTGATAGATTTTGGTCACTGTTTAATAAAACATGTGTCTAAGCCACGTTAAATTATTTTTTTGTAATAACACCTGAATCTGTGTGCAGGACAAGAAAGGAAGGAAAAGACAAAGGACAAGAGACAGGACAGACAAGAACGGTCTAAAGAATATACTAAGAGCTTAGATTAAGGATTGGTGAACGCTGTGCTCCAACTAGATACCGCAGCTGTAGTCGCAAAGTGCTGCACCTAATACTGGCAAGTGGGTGACTTACTCGAGCCAGTATCGAACAATGTGTGACGTTGACGTGGCAAATGTTTTGTAAAACTTTGCTAATAATTGAAACTAAAATGCCGGGGTGCGTTGGAAAACTTTGTAAAAATAATAATACTACTAGAAATAAGAAAGACACTGGGATCATATATTAGTAAGTATTTTGTATTTTATTAATTTCAATGTAAAATAACACAAATGTATGCTACAAAATTTGAAAGATGCCATTCAGAGTCAAGATGCCACGGACACAAGCATGTAATAGCTATTGTTCTTAGGTAGTGCGGTATCTACTTGGAGCGCAGCGGAGACCAATCCTTAATCCTAGACTAACACTTTTTTATTTATTAATTATTTAATTAAATAATAATAAATATTTTTTTTACTTAATCCAGATTTTTTAATTGATTTTTCATCATTATATTATTCAGCACCACAACACACAACCTGTACATCAATCTATAATACTGAATAAAATAAATCGTTGTTTATTTCTTAATAATAATTCAAGTGATGCTTGTTGTGCGCACCGTAACAAAGCAACGATGTGACGTCATCGGCGTCTCGACCAGAGATTACATAACCGGCTAGTTAGCTCCGATACCGGAGTAATTAGTCCCGCATTTTGACGGGCAGATAGCTCGTGAGAAATGGAGGAGTAACTTACACTAGATTTCTGGAAATGAATTCAAGCTCCGTGCAAAACTTTTAATAATAAATAAATAATAATGAGTCATTTATTTTCTAGCATTTTACACATAAATCTATAAACAATCTTAACTTCAATTACATTATACTTTGATTTTAATTAAATTACAGATATAAAAGAAAAGTTAATATATTATGTCATTATTACAATTAAAAAAGAAAATACTTAAATTATAGAAATAAAATTAATATAGTCTAATATAATTCAATGATGTTTAATTTAATTTCAGTTCTTACATTATTAAAAAATATATATTATGTCAAATATCATATTTACAACAGTCATACACAGAATTAATTATTAAATTACAGCATTTTCAAATGCGGTCCATAAATGAAGAGGCTCTTTTTCTTAACACGGCATAGAAATCGTCAACCCTATTCTACGCAAAGATGCCCGACGCGCTACAGCGCTACGGTAAGCATTGCTCTAAAAGCGTTATTGTACTGCACACGTAGCGTATGGTAAGCTCGTTTTGTATAGTTTTTCCACAAGTAACTGGTATAGAACGACTGGCAATAAGCACCGTATAAGGTTATTTTGACAGGTACACTACACCTAGCGAATCTGCGGGCTAACATGTTACTTGTGGCGGCAATGGACCACCTTTGTCTTTCAATGTAATCATCATCCTTCAAATTAAACTTTTTAAATAGTCACCTATTCCAATTGAATGGTTAGCATTTTACACGCATTTTTATTAGCTTCACCTGTATGTATGTTTGTTTGTAACCGACTCATTTGGACGCGATTTTGACCCATTGTAAACGGCCAAATTTCGATCAAACTTCGTAGATTTATCGAGGACCGTCGGCAATACATTAATTTGATAAAATTATTCAATTTTTAACCAACTTCAAAAAAGGAGGAGGTTCTCAAATCGTCTCACCGATTCCAAAAATAACAATAATCGTAAATAGAATTAGATTAATAAATTACATTGTATAAAAATACGCAATTATTTTTATACTTTTTAGTGCACATTATATATCTATTGTTTTGGAATAGTGTGATTGAAGTCGGTTGATTTGGTTTAAATTTTTTTTTTTTCAATTTGCAAAATAAGATTTATGTTAATTTATGGAATTTTTTCACCTATCGTCGATAAGGCAGTAATTTATACTCATTTTAAATTTCAACCATTATCTTTTCAACCAAAGCGTGTTTTTTAGTTTTTTTAAGCTATTTTTATTATTAAATTTAATTGGGTAAAGTCATACAAATGTTTTGAGTTTTCTTTAGTGTTAATTCCGCCAATATTTGTCTTTAAACAAATCCTCAGGATATGTTGACTCGCCAAAATCTGGCACGAGAATTATTAAAAAACAAATATTGGCGGAATTAACTCTAATGAAAACTCAAAACATTTGGATGATTATGGATTTCCGCATAGTAACGCCTACTTCTATAAATTTGGGTAAAGTCACTCAAAGGTACTTACTTTCCATTTAGTTCTTGTCATGTACTGCACAACCTTAAACTAACCTAATATACCACTAACCGAGCAAGCAATAGAGGCGTACAATAGCTGGTTATGATTTATTAGCACGCTCATGACTGGCAAGTGCATTACATACAGTGTTTCTGTAAAACAATTTAATGTCATGTATCAGCCAACATTATACTTGAAGTTTTGTGAGTAATTAATTAATATTTTGGTTTATCGTTGTAAACTTGCAGATTATGTACCACAACGGCGCCGATTTCTGTCGTGAAGCAGCAATGTGTAAGCATTACTCTTTTTCGGTCTGAAGGGCGCCGTAGCTAGGGAAATTACTGGGCAAATGAGACTTAACATCTTATGTCTCAAGGTGCCGAGCGCAATTATAGTGCTGCTAAGAATTTTTGGGTTTTTCAATAATCCTGAGCGGCACTGTATTGTAACGGGCAGCGTATCAATTATCATCAGCTAAAGTCCTGCACGTCTTTTCCCTTTTCGTCTTTTAATTTAAAAAAACTATCGCCATCTTTAATCATTCTTTAATACTTTTGTGAACACTCGAAAGGTTTTGATTGAATTATGACAATGTAGTAATGAAAGTTTCACATTCACGGTAGATTTGTGATTCGTTGTTCGCTTGTTAATGATAATATAAAAAAAATATTACAATTTCACATAATATTATTGTTTTTCGAGTCACATAACTTTTGAACAATAATTAAAGACAGATAAATTAGACACCGTTAAGTGCTTGTAGTTAAAGGAGAGATTGGTGCAATAATTGAGACAGATATGAAAATAGAATAATGTTATAAATAAATTGAATTTTTTATTATTTATTGATTACTAGCTGACCCGACAGACGTTGTTCTGTATATAATAAATAGAATAATGTTTTTATATGAATTTGTCAATAATATATCATAACATCAAAAATTACTTCGTAAAATATGCACCCTGCTGTTGTAATGAAATTGTTTCACAGCAGAACCGTCAATAAATTCTCTTATAGAAATTATGTATGGACACATCAAAGGAAAAACAAATTTGATGTTTTTATTTAATTTAGCAGCATTTTCCTATTTATTCACCTTTTAAACCTTCTCTGGACTTCCACAAATAATTCAAGACCTAAATTTACCAAATTGGTCCAGCCGTTCTCGAGTTTTAGCGAGACTTACGAACAGCAATTCATTTTTATATATATAGATCGATAGATAAAAGTGGTGAAACTTCAAGAAAATTAAAATTAATATTCATTTATTCAGGTTATTTGGGGAGAAAAATACGAAACGTGTTGTAATCGGGATTCAATCCAATTGGACTAGTTTATCCAATATTAATATTACCTCAGGCCACATCAAATTTTCTAACCCAATCATTCGCTTTAGGTGAAAGCTCTCTTAGATGCAGTAAGCGAATCATAAAAGTAAAATATTGTCTGTCCTGATTTCACCAAGGATGAAATTGATTTATAAAATGAAAACTTTTTAATATATTGTATGTTATGATAAGATTTTTACTTCTTTAGAATTGTTCAAACATTAAACAATCCTGGCTTAAAAGAGTGGCCGTAAAATTGCTTGTATTTTCTTCTGAACATAACACCACATGGTGAGAACACAAGAAAATGAACTCAAATGTTTAAACTGGTGAATTAAAAGCGGATAGCTTAAGCCTGTTTGAGTAAAGTTTAAGGTTGACTTTGGATTTGAGTAAGAGTTTCATGTTACATTTATTGCTTAAATTTAAAATAAAAGCGCCACAAGTTTATTGTCAGCATAATATATATGTACACATAAATGTATACTAATTGTGTGTATGTTTGAATGAGGAATCTACTGTACTCAATGAATATTAAAATTTTCTATGATTTATTTATATTTTTTAACTTACACAAGTGAATTCAAACGTTAGAATATTTTTAGAACATCTTATTTCATATTAAATTATGTTTAAAATAATATGTAAATGTCGAAGCTGTATAATGTACTGTTTTTAAAGAGTAGCAATGAGTTTCTTGCCACACCTCATAAATCGAAATCACTTTATTCATGTAGCTCAAGGAACGACAATGACATTCATTAAAGTTTAACACATTCACTGAAAAAAAAAATACCGTTTAAAAAACCGACTTCAAAAACTGAAATGTATCAAACAACTAAAAATGTAATTAATTACACCTTTACTTTTAATATTATTAAAATGCTATTATTTATATGTTGATAGGTTTTAAGTCGGTGCCAAGCCCTAAACAAAATAAAACTTAATATTATAAATAGCTTACTTACTGTCATTATTAAGGTTGTCTGGCCACGCGTGTTCGCTTAGGTTGTTTTGATCTAGACGAAGCTATCCCGCTCAAAGTCACGCGTGGCAAGTGGAGTAGCGGCGGAAGGACACCGACTCCAAAAATTACAATAATCGTAACTAGAATTAGATCTATTGTTTAAAAATAGTGTTTTTGAAGTCGGTTGTTTATTTGTTATTTTTTTTATTTTATGATTTTTAGTGAAATTGAAGTACACTAACAATTAACGTAAATTATTCAATGCAGCAATGAACGTAAGCGCTTCGCAATTTGATTACAGACAGTAAGAAATTCTGCCACAGATCGCGCCCTTACTGTAAGTTGTCAAGGAGTCCCATTGAGCATCATATTCGACTACGACAATTACTTGGCCATAACTATGTTATGGTAGATGACTTAAATATCCGGATACCATAAAAAAGATTCGGCCGAGTATCGTTTATTTGCTCCTAAGAATTGAAGAGTTCTGTTACTTTGTCATGGATTCCGTAATCAGAACCCAAGCAAACTCTCACAAAACAGCCAACTATCTTTGAAATGTATCCTTTCCAATAAAAAAAATAATCATCGAATTCGGTTGGCGCGATATTGAGTTATTGGTAAATTTATCATCTACTTCGGTATAAGTATGTATAGCAAATTTAAGACTTTTATAGTTTTCTCATGGATGCCGTTGTCAGATCTGGACAAAATTACAATAGGACCACACGGGAAGCACCAGCTTTCAATTAAAGAAATTATCGAATTTGGTTCACCCAGTCGAAAGTTTTGAGGTAAAAAACATACCGACGAATTGAGAACCTTCTCATTGTTTGAAGTCGGTTAAAAACTTGTTCATGAAATGAAAACTACTAGGCCAAACTATGTAAAATTTTTATAGAACCAAATAGCATTTATTCTGCATCGAACTAAAGAAAAATTATCAGTAGTATACGTAAACTGGATCATAAATCTCAGAGTAATCGGTGTACATACATAAAAAAAATACCGATCGAATTGATAACCGAAAGGCTCACGTGGCTGGAAGTAATGAACCATCCGCCCATGGACGCAACGCAACACCAGAGTTTAAGAGATACGTTACTCGAACACGGTATGAACAAATTATTTATTGCGGTGCACCGTCTTTTAGCAGCAGGCCCATAGCGTAACGGCCGCGTGGAGACCTATTTGCGGCAATCCATTTAATAATAGTTTTTTATTTATTAACGAATAACTCATTGCTATCTTTTATCTTCTTCTTAATTTATTAATATATTGATAACAATTATAATTTTTTATTAGCTAATACATAGATTCAATAGATTTTAACAATATATACTTACACAATACATTACATAATTTAACAATATATATAATATATATTTGGAGATTATATATATGAATCATAATATTGTAATCGGGATCCAATCCTATTGGACTGGTTCATCTAATCTAGGCACTTCTTCTAACCCCAGCATAATATCAATGTTGTTCTCAAAGCGCACCCATTTTAGGGTTAACTTAGACATACATTCCACGATCAAAAACACTATTTTTAAATTTCGATTGTTATATTAATAATACATTCCGAATAGATATTATTACAAAATAAATATTATTTCAATAAATTATAGAAATAAATATAGTCCTACATAAAAGTTATATTTTTTTCTTCTTAATTTGTTAATAACAATTGCAGTTTTTTATGTGCTAATACAAAATAGATTTTTCTAGACGTCTTTCCAAATCGAATGATACATTTCTAATATTTTTCTGGAGCTTTATCACGCATTAACACAGTTTTTGAACTTGTTCACTAATCTACAACATTAAGTTCAGTGTAATATATTTTTTCTTTAATATTGTAATTATTTTCTCTCTGTTTTCAATAGTAAGTATTAGATTTTTCCATTGTTTAAATTTAAAAACGTTAAAACGTTAGAAATTAGGTGAATTTCTGTAAAGCCTCGTTAGTTTTTGTGAATGAATTATGATGATAAGAATTTCCGAATGTATTTATAATTTATATAACCTTCTGAAAAAATTAAGTTTTAACAAAATTATTGAGAAAAGATAAAAATATATGTCGTAAAATTGAAGGTTCTAATGAAGGACAGACAGATCCAAACGAATACTTGGCTCGCGCAGACGAAACAAACGTGACATGGGTTCAAAATGATACTAAGAATTCTCGATAATATGGAATAGGTAATATTTTGTTCAATTTATAAGTTTCGCCAAATAGAATATGCCGTATTTGAAGTGTGTGGTGTATCGCCTGTAAGAAACTTACAGTAACAAAAGAATACCTTTGATAAGTGAATTAAAAAATATTTACAAAAGCCACATTTATGGCTTGTTCTTAAATATATGCTACGTCTAGATAGAGAAGAGTGGGCAAACGGGCAAAAGGCTCTCGGGATGGGGAGAAGTGAGGCAACCGCACATGGACATCAACAACATCAGGTGTCAATAGATGCGTTGCCGGCCTTTAACTTGGGAGTATGCTCTTTTCTTGAAGGTCCCTAAGTCGTATCGGTTCGGGAAAACCGCAGCCGGTAATTGATTCCACATAATGGCTGTACGAGGCAAGAAATTCTTGCAAATTGCTTCTTGCTGTTAGGTAACGCATGACAACAGGCCAGGCTTATTACTACAGGACAGGTTCGTTTTACACTCGCAATACGTCAGTCACTTTGTTTTAGGGTTCGTGAAAATAGAGACTAACAGTTCACCGCTATTTTTTTTAACGTTTTGACAGCTGTAACAGTCAGTCTAGACGTATAAATTATATAAGGGTTCGTTACTTTTTCTTTTAAATGCCTTGTTATATTTTTCTAGAAATGGGAAGGATTGAGAAAATCAATATGAATATATCTTTCTCTTTCTTCCCGCCAATAAACTAACTTCTATGACAAGTGTAATGTGGAGTACCAAAAAAAAATAATTTCTTATCCATGTTTCGCGGCCATAACATGGAATAATAATAGTAAAATTTTAGGTGAAAAATTGTAATTATTACATTGTATTAATAAAACTTACTAGAACCTAGCTTATTAATTTATTCATTCGTTTTTATGCCAGTTAAGGACAAGAGGAGCAGGACGTTCAGCTGATAGTTATTAATACGCCCTGCCTATAACAATGCCGTAGCGTTTAGGGTTTTTGAAAAACCCAAAATTCTGAGCGGCACTACAACTGTGCTCGTCACCTTGACATATACCTTTGAAGCACAATACACTTTTAAATTGTGATTTACCTATTTTGATTTCTTTCTCATCAAAAGAATATTTTCTATTATAATATTATTAATGGCACTTTTTCATTAAAATTTCCTAAATTTTATTATTCGCGTCAATAAATTAAAATAGAAAATTTTGATAACTTGGCGAGAGAGAGTCTTATGAGAGGATTATATTTTCTTTCTGTAAAATGTAATAAATTTTGAGAGGTCTATAAATAAGCCTATTGAAAGTTGAAGTTTAGTGTCACATTCCGTGCAATGAACACTCACATAAACACGACTTACCGGAGACATAAAGCATTAGTTTTAGTTATTTATCAGATGGTCAGAAGATAGAAAGCGAATATAACAATCTTATTTCTATTGAAAGTTATTAGTTCTAATTTTAGATAATTTATACGTCTTGATAGAGCTCTTGACAGACAGCTGATGAAAACAGGCCATGTTTATTACTTTAGTGTGCTTGACAAGCTTTGTACACTCGCGATTTGTGTGTCGCTTTGTGTAAATGTGCGTTCATTTCTCAAAATAGAGTTTAACTGTCAACCTCAATCATCACAGCTGTCACAGTCTATCTATCTACGTTTAAATAATCATAGATTCTAATGTACAAATAAAAAAATATTTTTTACTGAAAGACAATCATCAGTATCCTTTAATAAAACCATATATAAACCCCTTCATGTTCGGGCCACTTAGGATTCTTGATTGAACCCAAGGTCTGTGGAGCACCACCATTGCGTTCGCCATTTTGTCACAAGATGATATGTCTCTCTATTTAAACTGGCTACGGTGCAAACCGAAACACAATAATTATAAAATTGTAAAATTTATAGAAAAAGCGTTGTTTTTAATAAATCCATGACTATTTAAATAGTATGACTTATATTATATATGATCTTTAGTATTAATTCCACGAGTATTTGTATTCAACCAATCCTCATCCCCAGGATTCTATTCTATTATACCGCATTTATCACGGAGACTATTCCGAAGACCTGTTTCACCTGATTCCTGCCGCCGAATTCTACTATAAATTTGGATATTATCCCCACCATCTAGGTGTGTGGCGTTCTTTCACAGTGCGGTTTTCAAGGAACTTTCTTCCACGTAATACAAGGCTGTGGAATGAGCTTCCTTGTGCGGTATTTCCGGGACGACACGAGATCGGTACCTTCAAAAAAAGCGCGTAAAGGCCGGCAACATTCCTGTAATTCCACTGGTGTTTCAAGAGAATGTGGACGGCGGTGATCACTTAAATTAACCAGATGACGCTATTTTTCCTCCTTTTCCAAAAAATAAAAAAATCCTCAGGAAATTTTTACTGGCCTGGAACGCATTTTAAAATTAATAAAGTTAGAATTTTAATAAAAAATATTAAATTTGATTTCAATTCAGTTTAATAGTAAATCCTCAGTATGGTTCATCCAAACTTCGGGTTTATTAAACTTTGCTATCCGTTATCCTATTTCAACCCTGGGGACTGCATTAATTAATCGAGGTCAAGAATGAAGTCTCGATTTACGGCCCCACTCCTAATTGTTTCGAGCTGAAATATCACACTATGTATATTATACAGTACATTAATGTTGATTATGAGGTATTGTTCTTGGAGGGTGTTTGTCAATAATTAAACAAAAACAAACATTAATAAGATATGCTTTGCATCAATTCATACTTTGAAATAAAAATGAAGTGTCTTTCTGTATTTAAGTCTGTTTTTTTTTTAAATTTATTGCTCACAATAAAAGAGTATTAAGGTAAAACAAAAATAAAGTCACCTACAAGAAATCATGTAATGTTTATCCGTAGGGACGAGATCACTATTAATCTTACATAATTTTTTATTTTTTTATTTTACTTTATTCGACAAACCAACAATATTTATGCACAAATGTAAAAATATCAACAAGGAGACTTAAAACTAAAAGACACATAGCAAAAATATCAATAACTGGCATGTACAAAAGATTTAGAGACATACAGATTATTTAAAGTAGTGTAACAAAAATAGTAATTTCTACAAATTAGCTCCCTTACGCAGGGAGTCAATGACATTATAACGAAAGCAGGTTGATGTGGAAATTAAATGAATTGAGTTGCTGATTATTTTGAGAAAGTGTATTATATTGGCGACAAATACGATTGATGCAGGAGTGATATGCTAGGTTAGTACGGCTACGACTATCTTTAAATATGTTGTTGGTACAAACTGTACATTTAGGGATTTTACAATTGAAATTAATTTTTGGTAATAATGAAGTATCCGTTTGATTATTAACTATTTTATGAAGTAGCATCGTGTCAAGCAACACACGACGCAAGCATAGAGGATCAAGTTTAATATATTTAAGTTTATCTTCATAAGAGAAATTGACAAGTTTTCTGTTAAATTTAAATAATAGTCTTCGCAGGAATAGTCTTTGGACAGACTCGATGGTGTCAGCGTAAGTCTTTTGGTAAGGGGACCAAACAGACACTGCGAATAAGACATGTGTAAAGATGCATAAGGCTTAAAGGATAATATATATTGTATTAAGTTTATTTTTATAATTAAGTTAGTAGCTCTTTACTTAATACATCAAAGTTTAGATGGTTGATACGAGAAGCTTTACATGCTGTCTGTTGTATGCATGTTACATAAATGGAAGATTTTGAGGACAGAATGTTAGCTGCGTAGACAAGAACACAGCGTTGCCTTTTTCAAATAAATAGTCAAGTAAATAGTGTGAAAGCACTACATTGATATTGTTTCAGCGCATAGTAGCAAATTCGATCTTCTTATTTTTTATTAAGATAATCCTAAGTCTTTTAGAATCGCTCGATAGAACTTAAAAAAAAAAACGCTTCTCGCATTTAGTCAATATATTACCCATGGCCTCGAACCCACTAAAGTCTAGATTTTAACTGTTTTGATGTTTAGTTTTTAATATTCTTCGAGGATTGTATTATCAATGAAATCAGCATAGTGGTATTTTCTTTGATTAACGCGAGTGTTACGCATTTAATTAAAAACACATTTAAAAGGATTAAAACGCGATCTGGAAAATTAGATCTGGAAAAGTCTGGAAACGTCGAGTTAACTAAAATAAAAATGTAACTTTTTCGCAAAATTCTAATGTAAAAATAGCTATAATTACACGCATCTTTTAAAAGTGTTTTATTTAAATCAGCATAATGATCATGAAAATAATACGTTTAGATGCAGTTTGTTAAAAAGTCCAAGTGCGTGAAAATACCATAAACTTTATCTAGCAATTATTTTAAAAAATTTCACAGCATCTTCAAGATTTGTTCTCGTGCCATGATAGTTTGCTTAAAAAAATTGCCCAAGACTTCAAATATTGAAGTGGAATCCGGATTTATGTTTGACATTTGAATGAAAAAGTTACGAGGCACAAATCTCGTTCTGATATCAAATACTCCGAGCGTTTTCTTTTTATTTCAAGTAAACTATTCCTTTTCTTATTATATTCCTTCACTAGTATCTTCATAAATTTAGTATCCTAACTAAATTTCGCGTCATATTAAATATATTATTTGTAGGTACTTAAAGAATGACTCTATCAATAGAGTATGACTAGGGATTTTGTTTTTTTATTCTGAATAATAATAGGTTTTAAGTATGAAATTGCCGTTGTGGTTACATTGGATTAAAGTAAAACATTGTTGTGAGATTTCAAAGTCAAACATTATTCACATGATAGCTACAAAATTTAAATTACAGATTAAAAAAAAAAAAAAACAACATATGAATGTATGACTTCGTTTCATTTTACTTCAAAAGTAAAGATTTAAAAGAGAAATTCTTGAATCAGATCCGGGAAGAAACTAACGCAGGAGAAACAGCTCGCTATATAAATGCTGTGATACGAAGAAAAGTACTGCGGGTTGGCTTAATGACTTCCATTTAAAGGAAACTCTGACTTGATGATTGAATGCGAGGATAGAAGCCGAGTACTTAAGTACGCGACTACAAAAGAATCAGCATCCTGGTTGCAGTAAACGTACTGTACGTCAGATGAAGCTTCAAGCGACTACCATATTTTCACCGAATTGGACTATTCTTACATAATATCTTCTATCGAGTCCTCTCTCGAGAAGGTCGCGGAATGGGGTAGATTGAACCTTGTCCAATTTAACCCACAGAAGACTCAAGTTTACGCGTATACCACTAAAAAAAACCATTTTCCGTATCACCGCTCTTCGACAACACTTCCCTTAAAGCCTCGCCTAGTATCGGAATACTGGGCCTCGAAATCTGGAGCGATTGCCAATTCCATGGTCATCTGGAGGGCAAAGCCAAATTGGCTACGAAGAAGCTGGGGGTCATTAATAGAGCACGGCAATACTTCAAGCCGGCCAACATTCTAGCACTCTACAAAGCGCAGGTCCGGCCACACATGGAGTAATGATGTCATCTCTGGTCTGGCGCACCCCAGTATCTGCTCGATCCATTTGACCACGTGCAACGCAGAGCAGCGCGAATTGTCGGGGACCCAGTGCTCTGTGAACGGCTGGTTCACTTGGCGTTGCGTAGAGACGTCGCTTCATTATGTGTCTTCTGCCGCATTTATCACGGGGAGTGTTCCGAAGAGCTGTTTAACCTGATTCCTGCCGCCGAATTCCACCTTCGCACGACACGCCACAAATAAGAATATCATCCCCACCATCTGGATGTGTGGCGGTCCTTCACAGTGCGGTTTTCAAGGAGCTTTCTTCCTCGTACTACCAAACTGTGGAATGAGCTTCCTTGTGCGGTGTTTCCGGGACGATACGACATGGGTACCTTCAAAAAAAGCGCGTAAACCTTCCTTAAAGGCCGGCAACGCTGTGATTCCTCTGGTGTTGCAAGAGATTGTGGGCGGCGGTGATGACTTAACACCAGGTGACCCGTACGCTCGTTTGTCCTCCTATTCCATAAAAAAATATTAACTATTCTTAGATAGTCTTCTCAAAAAGGAAAGAAAATACTTCATTCACCTACCTCATTACTTAATCACAGAGTTTGTTCAGTCCAGGTTATCAGACTTCAAACGCAAAGCTACAAAATTCATTCCCTTGAGATTGCAAAATTGTATAGATTCCTCGCGAGGGTAGGTGACGCAGGGCTTCGTTGGTGACTCGATCGGGGCCGGGGGCTTTGCGCAGTCTAGTTCGTCGAATCATCCTTTGGACTTGTCCGGGGGAGAACACGACGGGATCTTCTGTCGGCACAATCTGTGTCCGCGAATATCTCCGCTCGATCCTCAGCTCGGTAACGTGGGGTTCCGTCACTGGCCATGAGGGGTCTAATCGGGGAGGAATTCCCGGAGAGTTGGCGGCAGAGGCGGTGCATGCCGTACCAGTCGGCACCGGCTCGCTCAATGGCGGAGTGCCAGGATTCGACTGCAAGTGTTTCCAGTGCGTCTGAGATCTTGGCAGCCAGAGCGTTC
Organism: Leptidea juvernica; assembly: GCA_949711755.1. Taxonomy (NCBI): domain Eukaryota; kingdom Metazoa; phylum Arthropoda; class Insecta; order Lepidoptera; family Pieridae; genus Leptidea; species Leptidea juvernica. The sequence continues at coordinate 9,275,713 of CATIXQ010000029.1, read as the reverse complement.
AGCCGCGTCTTCATGGTCGGACACCGCAGGATTTGCCATTGCCTTCGCAGCTTCCTCTTCTCCTGTATCATCGCTTGTATGGAGCTGGGGTTGCCTACGAGTAGATGCCGCGTCGAGTCTGGACTCTCGAAGCGCATTGAACACTGTTGCGCTGGGGTCCGTGGCGAGTCGGTCGACGTCTGCAGGGCTCTCTACTCTAAAGGACGGCGAATGTTCGGCCATGTGTTCGGCGAAGATTCGCCAGTCCTGACGATGTTTCGGAGAAGGCAGCGATGTCGTTATCGGGGTTGTCGTCGGAGATGAGGTGGTCATCCAGGACGTCTAGCGACGGTGCAGCGGCTAGCCCGTGCGTGACGGCTATATCGATGACGTCCGGCATGTTAGCTGCACAGTACGGGTAGTCAGTCGTCAGGACCTCTGGTCCTAGCACCCCCTAGCCGTGGCGGTCTGCGTCGTCCAGAAGGCGTCTGCCATCCGGGCTAACTATGTTGAAGTTCCACGCCGTGTGTTTCGCGTTAAAGTCGCCCGCGAGGATCGTGGGCAGCGGCGAGTCCAGCATGGTGTGGACATCAGCCACTGCAATTCGATTCTGCGGCGGCTTGTATAATGCGAACACACGGATGGGTTGACGCTCGATGCAGATCTCCACGCCTAAGGCGTACGACGTCTGCAGTTGAGGTACTGGCAGCAGTTGGTGGATGACGTTCCGATGAACCAAGACTGCTAAACCCCTGTAAGCAGTCCCGATCGGCGAGGTGTGGTCCTCCCGGTAGACGAAGTATCCGGAAACCTTCAACTTGTCCACAGGTCTGAGGTGAGTCTCGCTGATCAGGCCGATGTCCACTCGACGCTGAGAGAGCAAGGTCTTGAAGAGACGGGCTTTTTGCGTTGAGAGCCAGTCGGCATTCCAAAAAGCGATGCGGAGCTCAGACATAAAGGGTGCAGAGCTCCGTGATGCAACCCAGGATCAGCGGAATAGGGTCACGCTGTTCCTGGATGGCCATCAGCACCTAGTTTAGTGTGCTGATGACCTTGGTGAGTCGCGGGTCCAGCGGCGTCACTCGCTTCGCCTTCATCCCCCCTGCGGGGGCGGCGACCACGTTGCGCATGGACGTTTTACTGACCCAAGTGTCGACCGTGCGGCTGTATTTATAGGACCCGGCGCACGTGCTTCTGTACGTGTTTTGAAAAGCGGCCGTATTTATGGGGCTCGGTGCACGTGCACGTGTTTCCAATTCGTGTTGTAGTATTTGCGCCGATACGGCCATTCTGACAGGCGGTGCGCGCTCTGCACCAGCCTGGTTGGTATTTGTAAGTTGTAGTGGATTCTTTTAGATTCTCGTTAGTTCTTATCGACTGTTATTGTAACCGTAGGTTATCGAAGGTTCTCGTAGAGTTCTCGAAGATTCTCGTAGAGTTCTCGAAGATTCTCGTAGTGGATTGAGTGTTCTCGTAGATTTCTCAAAGATGTTCTTAGAGAATTGGGAGGTTCTCATATATTCTCGTAGAGGATTTATAGTTTTTCGCAGAGTTCTCGGAGATTCTCGTAGAGGGTTCGGAGGTTCTCGTAGAGGTTTCGGAGGTTCTCGCAGAGTCCTCGCAGATTCTCGTAGGTTCTTGTTGACCTGCAAGTATAGAAAGTTTTTCTGAGTAGTGCATCTGTTATCAACTTGAGTTGCTTTGTTGTAGTTACAAAAACACAAATGCTATAATTATAATTGAGGGTTCTCATTGGTTCTCGTAGAGTTCTTGGAGATTCTCATAGGAGAATCTCCAAGAGTTCTCGTTGAACTGCAAAAATATAAAGTTTTAAGAGGCTTTTCGGAGGTTCTCGAAGAGTTCTCGGAGGGTCTCGTAGAGTTCTCGGAGGGTCTCGTAGAGT